>AYEL01084184.1:0-23895 GCA_000484575.1 Olivierus martensii
GTGTAAATAAATAAGTAGTTTCGTAAATTTGTTTCATTTGTTAATTGGAATTATTGTATTTGGTTTAGATTGTAACTATATTCTTATTTCTTTGTAATTACTGTGTTAAAATATTTAAAAAATTGACGGACATATTGGTCATTCAACGGAATCACGTGATCTAATCTGAAATATGAAAGCCTGTGATTTTATTAATTGATATTTATATTTATTAATTACCATAAATTATTTATATGCATGTTTACAGTAATTATTATTATAAAATTAGTATTAAATTCCTAAATTAACTAATGAAATCAAAAGAAAATTTAATTGATATTAAAAAAATATATATGAATAAATTGCCGATAGGAGAATAAATTACCCAGCATGCTTTGCGAAATTCGTATTTTGAAAGGAAATGGAGGCATTTCGTTGAAAGCTTACTAATAACATTATATTTTATTATATTTATCATATGTGGTTCCAGATATATAATATAATATATAATATATAACTAAAATTTATAAACGAAATTGAGAAAACAGAATTTTCGGAGATTCAGGACTGATAAAAACAGCATAAATGAAAAAAATTGCATAATTTCCTATAGGTAGGTCATAGGTCAACGAAAATAGTTGCATTCGATTCGGAATGTAAAATCACATCAAAATTCATTAGAATTTTGAAATTATCTCTTAAAATTACATTAAAAATTCGATTGATAGGCCCCAACTTTGGGGCCTTGTATCTCGATAACGGGGCCTCAGCGGTAAAAAATAATTACATTTTTGGACTCAGCACCTCCAAGTTAGGGGGATGCACTATAAGGGGGGTCGAATTTTTGAGAGCCTCTAAAGTACACCCGTACCAATAGCTTGATTACAGTTTCAGTTGCTACTAAAAATTTTATACAGAGGTTATATTAACAAGATCGATCGCTATATATTATCAAACTTAATGTCGTTTGTATGCGATAAATTTCACTTGTAGCATTGATTATCATTAACTCCGAAACTAAGTCATGTTTGGCAAACATTTTTATTATAATTCTCAGATACGATATAGCAATTGTTTCCATGCTAATATGGAAACATCGTTAAGAGAACTCCATTAATTTAATGCACTAAACAAATAACCGAAAATTATAAATCATCAGTTTTAATCGCATCCGTGAATATAGTGATGAATATTGTATTTGTAATTTATTTCTGGTAGAATAAAATTTATTAAATTCAATGAGATTCTAATAAAAAAAAAATTTTGCAAGCTGCTACGATTTTCATTGCTGTTCTTTCATAATTTGTAGAAGAATTAAGCGATTTTTTAGTACATTTTTGAAGCATTTTTCTCAATGGAAAATCTTTAAAATGGTGGCCTATGTTGCTATTAAGAATTATTGACTACGTTCCCTCTTAAGAGAACAGAAAAAATATATATATATCTTTTTTTTCTTGTTCTAGAGAACAGAAAATAAATTTATTTTTCTGTTCTCTAGAACCTAATTAGATGAAAGCAAATGTTTGTCTCAATATCTTACTTTATAATCCTCGACTTCTTCAATCTTTTGAACAAAGTTAACACATAAAGTTCAAAAAAGAGAGAACAGCCCATCAAGTTTACCCCTTTTGTAAAGGAAAGATAAATAGCTCTGATATCTACTTTCTTTTTTCTTAAATTAATATAAAATAACACGAAAAAAAGAAAAATATCTTTAGAGAACAGGAAAAAATATTTTTCTGTTCTCTAAAAGATATTTTTCTGTTCTAGAAATTTCTATTCTAAAGATATTTCTGTCGTCTTCTAAAAGATATTTTCCTGTTCTCTAAATATATTTTTCTGTTCTCTAGAACATAATTAGATGAAAGCAAATGTTTGTCTCAATATCTCTCTGTATAATCTTCGACTCCTTCAATCTTTTGAATAAAATTTGCACATAAAGTTCAAAAATGAGAGGACATCCCATCAAGTTTGCCTTTTGTAAAGAAAAGATAAATAGCTTTGATAGCTACTCTCTTTTTCTCTTAAATTAATATAAAATAACACGAAAAAATATCTTTAGAGAACAGAAAAAATTTTTTTCTGTTCTCTAAAAGATATTTTTCTGTTCTAAAGATATTTCTGTTCTGTTCTCTTCTCTTCTAAAAGATATTTTTCTGTTCTCTAGAATCTAATTAGATGAAAGCAAATGTTTGTCTCAATATCTTACTTTATAATCTTCGACTTCTTCAATTTTTTGAACAAAGTTTACATATAAAGTTGAAGAAAGAGAGAACAGCCATCAAGTTTGCCTTAAGTTAGTAAAGGGAAGATAACTTTGATAGTCTATACACACTATTTTTTTTTAAATTAATATAAAAAACTTGTTCAAAAAATTGCAACACTCCAGAAAGAAATTTGTAAAGGGAAGATAACTTTGATAATCTATACACACTATTTTTTTTTTAAATTAATATAAAAAACTTGTTCAAAAAATTGCAACACTCCAGAAAGAAATAAAACGAGATCTAACAGAAACATTCCGAAACGTCCACTTTAAAAATTCGAACTCGTAAAATATCAAGTACGTCCACCTGGCTGTTCCATCTGATTTTTATTGCTACCAGTAAAAATCCAGAACATGTCTAACAGGTTAGAATTCGAGCAAACAAACATTTACTTCGCAATACAGTAATTAGCACTTAAAACAATTTATTTCGCATCAGTAGTTAAATATAATTCCCTGAGCCATTGCTCTTAACCCAATGGAACGACTTTAACGTGGTAAACTTAAGTGGTCGGGAAACTGTTGATGATGATGATTTTTATGGCGAAATGTTGCTATCAAGCCAGTTAAGAGGGCAACACAATCAACATTAAACGTGTTTTCACGGCTTCCGAACAACCGCCGAGCAATTAGAGAGAAAATTGTGTTTCCTCTTAATTATTTTTCTTCGATTAATAAAATCCGAAGCGGGAAATATTCCGAGAAAACCGTTAAAATTATGATCGATTATTACCGCGAACGACACGAAAATTAAGAGATGCGGAAGCGAGATTTTCCGAGATTTATACGATAAACGTGATTTATTCGCTTTAAAAAAAATATCACGCATAATTTAATACACGTCTAACTTTTTAAGCACGTATTTAGTCGACAATAACTATTATTACTGTTACTTCATTGGTTAATAAGAATTTTTTTTTTAATTGTAATATTAACCAATGGAAGTGAGCTTATAAAATTATTACCAAGGAAAAAAAATGTAACAATTATTATTGAGTTTCATTGGTTGAAATCCGTAATCGTCTGTAATCAAAACGATAACGAATAAGATTATTGGATTAAATATTGTTAACGTTATAAATTCAAATTTTATTGGCTAATCTCCGATATTTCAGCTAATAAGCATTTTCGATACATTTTTTATATTTAAATATTTTTCTACTATATCGGTAAATTAAGAGATTAAATGAATAAAATCAATTTTTTTCCTTATAATAATCGATTAAAACAATCAAATCGAACGCTTTAAATAAAATTTATTACTGTTATCTCAGTGGTTAATAAGAAATTTTTTTATTTTAACCAATAGGAAGTTACCTTACAAAATGCTAACTGAGGGGAGAAATGCAACGGTTGTTATTAATATTGAATTTCATTGGTTGAAATCTGTAATCGTTTGTAATCAAAATGATAACGAATGAGATTATTGGTTTAAATATTGTTAATGTAATAAAATAAAATTTTATTGGTTAATCTCCGATATTTCAGCTAATAAGTTTTCGATCATTTTCTTAATATAAATTAATGGCTATCAGCGTTATAGTCTTAAAAGAAACTTTTTCAGATTTAAAGCAATAATAATTACGATTTTTTATTGTGCTTTATGCGGTTCTACCGAAAATTTCATCATCAGAAATTCTAGTCGTAAAGCTGTCGAACGATAAAAAAATTAGTATATAATCTGGTTTACATTTAATCCGGATTAACGCTTCTATAAACCAAAATAATGAATGGGGGAAAAATTATTCCCCTTCAAACCTATTATTACAATTTTATTCTTACCCCGGGCACGACAAAATTTTAAAAAGTATTCATTTCTTAAATTGCGATGTTACTCATCTGAAAATTCAATATTTCTCGCTCCGAATAAACTACCAACTAGATAAAGAGAAATGAAAGTACGGTATGTGTTCCTCGTCTTTAGAAATTCTTTATCGTTTAGTAACTTACGAAAAGGCAGAGAGATACCGAAAACCTTTACATATCGCAATAACAGAATATATATATTTTCTTTTATTATTCAGGAATTTCAAACATCTTATTCAAAGATACCTGGTCACGAAATCATTTCCCGGTTTGTATGAAACAAGATTCCATAAAAACTACGTCGTATCTTAAAACTTCTAAATTCCAGTTATAGATTTGTTGCATTTTCGTCTTTTATGCCTTTCCAAATACTGCAGATTTTATATATACAGTGACTCTTATGGTTATTCGTACGAATAGTGAAATCTTTATTTATCCTTAATGGTCCGAAATTTGACCTTTCATCTAGTGAATAACCCTAATTATACCTTGCCGAATTGAAGGAGAATGAATCGGTAAGTGAATGGTATGAAATGTGAGGCCTTATATCGTTGGAAAGGGAGTCTGAGCAGGTACATGGAATATTTTTATATGTATTTAGTACCCCTAGTTGTGGATGTGAAATGGATCAAAGGTCAAATTTCGGAGTGCGGACAACAGAAAAAAAAGTTAAGAGTGATTCCATATACAGTATATCAAATATGCAACAAATATCAGATATCTGGTGAATAGCTCTCGAAAACAAAAAAAAAACACAAACACAACAAACACACACACACAAACACACACACATATACACACATTAAAAACAGCATAAATGAAAAAAATTGCATAATTTCCTATAGGTAGGTCATAGGTCAACGAAAATAGTTGCATTCGATTCGGAATGTAAAATCACATCAAAATTCATTAGAATTTTGAAATGATCTCTTAAAATTACATTAAAAATTCGATTGATAGGCTCCAACTTTGGGGCCTTATATCAAAAGGTCAAATTTCGGAGCGCGGACAACAGAAAAAAAAGTTAAGAGTGATTCCATATACAGTATAACAAATATGCAACAAATATCAGATATCTGGTGAATAGCTCTCGAAAACAAAAAAAAAACACAAACACAAAAACACACACACACACACACAGACACACACACAAACACACACACACACATACACACAAACACACACAAACACAAACACACACACAAACACACCTACACACACACAATTATATACATAGTTTTAGATTTAGAACCTTTTAATTGAAATTGTCAAATTTCTGTCTGCGGGCTAACATATTTTTAGTTGGTTTCACTTTAATTCATCAATATTTAAGTCAGCCACCAGCACAAGAATTATTTCAAAATGCTCTCCATGGTGGTTGGGTACATACATTATTTCGAGATGAAGTTTTGCATACGCATTATTATATTCAACAGTATTTTGAAACAGTTAAAGGGTATGCCAGAAATTATATGTACATAATTAAACTAATATAGTATATCACAATATTTTAAACTAAATGTATATTATAATATGAATATGATATACATTTTCATATTTTTTTAAATGCAGTAATCACTCAAGTTACATGATTGATAGAGATAAAAATTATAATGTAAATTGAAATTTCTATTTCCATAGAAATAAATATTTTGAAAGTCATCAGTTCCATCTTTAACAAATTTTAGATTTTTCATTGACATTGGTCAAAGGAAATACTCTATTTTTTTAATCAAAATGTGACCATAAAACACTATTGCGATTATAGTATCAATTTCATAGAGTAAAAAAAAAAATAAATAAAGAAAATGAAATGTATAAATGTGTTAGCAACATTATGTAACTGATAATAGTAACATTTGAAATGCTATTATCAATGCAGACACCATTATTATTCTATTATAATTTTCTTTTAAATTGATCATAATTTTATTTTATGCTGAACTATAATATTTTATTTTAAATATTATTAAAACTGTTTACATTATTTAATATATTCTTATAATTACTTTTTTTTTTTAATGATGCAATGTAAGAATTTTGCAAATGTTAATGTTTGAGTTGCAGTTGTTATTAGTTATTTAAATGTTATCAATATAAAGTTTTTCAGAAATTTCAAATGAAAATTTCTGAAAAAATCATAATACCCTAAATCAAAAAAATAAGAATAATTGAAATAATATAAATTCAGTGATGACTGTATATATTTTTAATTATTTAAATATTATTTTTCTTTTCATTATAAATGGAAAAATCTTTTTATTAATTTTTTCATAGTTACAACAAACGAGTATCAGAAGTGAAAGAATGTTATAATCATGCTCTGCAGTATGCGTAAGTAGTAATTATTATTTTAAAATATATCTTTCTTGTTCATCTCAGTCTAAACTTGAATTTGAAATTGTAAAATCAAGAGATATATTTATGATTTCTGATGATTGCAAATGGTTATTTTGATATTTTAAAAATTTCTACTAGGTATTTTCTTATATTTTCATCTGATGGATTATTTTAGATCACTGTAAGAAATTCATTTTCATCTGAAATATATATTAAATATGAAAAACTTTCATTATGATGATGATGGTGATCCAAAATAATAATTAAATCTCCTTCACAAAGTCTCTCATCATGTTTTAGTATTTTAGTTATTTATTATTACTATTTGAATTATGTATGTATGTATGTATGTATAAATATACATTAAAAAGTATATATACATGCTTTAATAATCCATACATATATGCATTGTATATGTTACAGTATAAATATATATTAAAAAGTATATATACATGCTTTAATAATCCATACATATATGCATTGTATATGTTACTAACATATAAATATTATATATAAATTTAGATTTAGCATTATAACTCTATAAGGGATAAATTCTAATTTCTGTATTATAAGTCAGTGTTTTAAATAAATCTGACTTATAATACTATCTATGGAAATTTTAGTTTCAATTAATGTCATTTCACTTAAAATCACAATTTTCAAGAATCTAACCTTGATGTTAAACTAGGACCTACTGTATAAATATTAAAATTTTTGTTTTTAAAATATTCTTTGTTGCACAAGCACATTTATCAATAAAGAAAATTAAATGCTTAAATTCATTCTGAATAATTAAAAATTGAATAAATTAAACATTCAATTATTATTTGACAATTTCTTAAACATTGAAATAGGTTTCAAAAATATTTGAAATTGAATTACTAAAAATGTAAATAACTACTATATTTTATTTTAATTAAAATTTTTTCAATACATAAAGGAGTCTTGTACATCGAGAAAGAAGAAAATATTTACGCACAGCTCTTAAGGAAATAGGTTTGATACTTACTGATCAACCAGGATTATTAGGACCAAAGGTTTGTTTAATATTTATTAATAGAATTTATAAGTTAGAAAGAAATATATCATTTAAATATTATATGATAAAATACATCAAAATCATAGAATAATACTGAATTTTTTAAATATTAATTAAGAATATTATTTTTCTTATTATTTTTTATTATTTCAGAAACATTACAAAAATAGTAATATGAATTTTTAAAAAAATTTTCACAGTACAGATAACCATCATTTTACAAAGGAATGCATTCTTTGAAAATCATTTGTTAAATTGATATCTGTAAAATGAAAACTGAATTTCTAATATTTAACTATATAAAAATTTTTGAGTACTTATACTGTTTCAGTGTGTCACTACTATTTTACTATTTAATATTAAAATATTTTAAAAATATAAAAATAAATGTAATAATGCACTCTATAATACAGTAATTTGACTGCTATTTCCTATTTAATCTGTTTCTTGTCATTATGATGAATTTCCAAACACCTAAGGCCAAGTGATATTCAAATTTCAATGTAATGTGGCAATAAACATTCAGATTACTATAGTTTTATTTTAAATATTGGCCTTAAATTTATTTGTAATTCTTAAATCTTTTGAGTTTGATAAATTATTCCCAGATCTAATTTTATATTAGAGATGAATTTTTCAAAAACATGAGGCAGACTGAAACAATGCAAATTAAAATAATAATTTGCATAAAAACACCATTGAAGATAGGGAACCAGCACTATTATTGTCAACGAACAGAAAATTGTGAGAGACATCCATACTATGTACAGTACATCTACTTCATATTTGGATCAGAAATTGAACAATGCACTGTGCTACTACTAAAGCAGGAAAAGTTTTTTCATGTGATATAAAAGAATAAAAGATGTAATGATGTGCATATTTATTCTGTTAGCCACCATATTGATAGTGTAAAACTGAGAGAAGTAACTTAGCATTAAATAAATTTGATAAACTAAATAAAATCAGTGTGTTTAGATAAAAAAATATTTTAATTTTCATGTAACTGTTTATTTGTAAAATTTTCATTATACCATATTGTGTTGTATTTGGCTGCACTAATGGCAATAAGAAAACATCAGGTAATTCCTAAAATGGTGTATATCAAGATAGGAGGATTTTGTTTGTATTTGCTTATTGTGACATTAGAAATATCTATGGATAAATGTATTGGGAATATTAATCAAACTGTGTAATGTGAGCCATTGTGTTACAAAGAAAAAATTATTCTTGGAATGTTGCAAATATTGAATTTTACAACTCAAAGTAAAATGTTCTCTTAATTATTTTGAGATACAACTTTAAAAAAATGCAAATCTAAATGACTCAAAGTAGAGTTTGGGTGTATTTGCAAAAAATATTTTTTGGGAGATAGAATTTAAGAAAGTTCAATATTATCTTTTAAAACAATAATTATGATGGTTATTTTACTAAAAATTATTAAATACAAAATACAGGACAATCCCAGTTTACAAGACCTTGATTTTATAAGCAAATATATTTTGTAACAAAATTCAATTTATGATCCTTTACTCCAATTTTACTAACAAGCAAAAGTTTCAAATTCAAGTAAAGCAGTCATTATTAAGATGAAGTAATATATGAAGAGTGGAAACAATAACAGAGATATTACACAAGTGCTTTTCATAGAACAGTTCCAAATTTTTAAATATTTATGTTTATTTAAAATTTGAGTACTTTTTTATTCTACATGTGGATGTATTTGTCAAATTTCAATATAAAACACAGTCAGCTGGATTTGTCATGCAAATAGTTTTGTCTTTTTGACCATAGAATTGAATCTGGATCCCAATCCACAAAATTTATACAAGAGTTCCTACTTCAATGATTGGTCTTTTCTAATTTAATTCACCTTTCCAATATCAATAGTGGATGGCTACATAATATAGCATTACTTATCTTGAAGCTTCAGATTCAGTTCCAGATCTGACGTTTATATTTCCTCAGAAAAGGTCTGGCTCTTTGAACTAAATCCTTTAACATGACATCCTATTCTGCTATGAGTGTGAGTAGTCCATGGTTAGTATTGATGTGTTCCATTAATTTGTGAGGAGATAGATGTGCTGTAGGACAATTAAATTAGTTTTTGTTAAGCCACTTTATCATATATGGGCAGAGAAGTAAACTGTGAAAACATGTGGTCGACCATGAATAAAAAAAAGAAAAATATTCTCTTAAAGAAAATTCTGGATTTATTTTGATTCATTTAAGAAATGGATCAAAATAAATAACTTTCGTTCAGGCCCATGACAAGTGTGTGTGTCCGGGCCCCACTTAAAAAAGTGCATCACTTTGGTTTAATAAAAGAAGCCATTTAAAACATTAAGTATTTATTTAAAAAAGGCAAACAATAAATAACTAAATATACAGCACGCTTGGCAGTAGTGACTTCAAAAGTAAACTTTTGAAGTCACTACTGCCAAGTGTGCTGTATATTTAGTTATTAAATTAGTGTTACAGGCAGTTCATATATCGTTCAAAACTGGCAAACAATAAATTCAAAATTCCATACATTACATACTATGTTATATACAAAAAAGTTTATTTTGGTACGACTGCTTTGGGTGCTCTGTCGATAGCCTGCGAACTATCGGACACGTTGTGTGACACTTCAGGCCCAATGATCTGGCCTGTGACAAAAGTCACAGATGTCACTCCCTCTTGGCGGCCCTGTACATGGGATATACTTTATCTAGCTGTAGCTGTTTTAGAATCCCATCACAGGCTAGCCAACACCCATGATAAGAGTCAACTGGAAGATTGAAGGATGAGATTCAACTGACTGAGTCTGAATCCCTCTTGAAAATATGTTATTGTGGGATCCAGGTCCTTCAAGTAAGAAAGTGCTTTACTACACAATCATTCAGCTGAATTGTAAGTAGCATTAAACAAGAGAGAGAGGAGCATATTATAGCATTTTCACATTTATTTCAACCTTTTGCAAATTTATTTAACCCATTTGCCTATTTATTTAAACGTTTTCCAAAATGATTTAAACTTTTTACAAAATGATTTAAACCTTTTGCAAATATATTTAAACCTTTACAAATTTATTTAAACCTTTTACAAATTGATTTAAACTTTTTACAAATTTATTTAAACTATATGCAAAACAGTCGATCGATGGAAAAGCTACGCCTTATAATGCACTAGTCTGTTCGTCTATTCCCCGACCCCTGTGGGTAAGGGATTAAAATATGCCTACCCTCTGACCCCGCATGTCGTAAAAGGTGACAAAAGGGGTTACTTCATACCATTCGGTGGTTGATGTGTCTGTCATTGGGGTCTCATTCACAATCCCTAAACAGAACCAGGACTGCTGGCAGTTCTAAGTCCGTCAGTAGGGTCTGCGATGGGACCCCCATATGGACACTGGACCACCTGGCAGTGGGCACATCCACCTCACATCATTTTCATACCAGTTTCATCATTGGAGGAAAAAGCTATTGCTATACTCTCAATATTAAGAAGTGGAGAAGAAGAAGTAGTTCATTCCCTGATTGCGAATTTGGATATAAAATTTAAACCGATTTATATATATAGCATTTGCACCTATTATTTCAACCTTTTGCAAATATATTTAACCCATTTGCAAATATATTTAATCCTTTTACAAATATATTTAAACCTTTTCCAAATTTATTTAAACTGAGCAAAATAGTCGATGGATGGAAAAGCAACTCCTTATACTGCACGAGTCTGTGTGTCTGTTCTCCGACTGCAACTTTGGGTATAAAATTTAAACCAACTTATATATACAGAAGGCAGTGTCAAAATCAGATATAAAATAGAATACAGGGAAAAGCATAATTAAAAAGTACAGAAGAGATAATTTTGAGATGCTAAACAATGGACCACGAGGCCAAAACTACTTAATCCCAATATCCTTCACCTAATATATAGAAGCAGCAATTGAGAAAGAGCCTGGAATGACTCTTATGAAAATCAGAGAGAAGCTTCTTGAACATGAGATTAAGTATGTCTTCCATAAGAAATGCATTATATATAGTATTACTTTCCAGGATTGCACCAATTATATATGGACATGTTTCTTTTGTTATCAGCCACAGCTACTAACCAACCACTGCACTAAATTTAGTATTGTATATATTAATACCTGTATATATTTTCTCATAAAAATTTGCATTAATTTGAAAATATCAATATTATACTCGTTTATTCACTATCCTTTTTCTTCCATTTTGTTAAAGTGTTCATAGCCGAAAGTTTGAATGTACGCACAAAAAGTTTAAATATATTTGCAAAAGGATTAAATCAATTTGCACAAAGGTTAAATAAATTTGCAAAAAATTTAAACAACTTCGTGCAAAGTTTAAATATATTTGCAAATGTTTAAATGCATTTGTAAAAAGATTAAATCAATTTGCAAAAGGTTGAAATAAATTTTGTGAATGCTATAACATGATTGGCAGTTATTCAAATTCTCCAAACTCTTCTGTTGGTCACTGCAGAGTTGGAGGAAGAAATGAAAAGTATGAGGTTGTGTCTATGGAAAAAAAGAAACTGTTTGTCAAATTGTATGAAGAAGGTTTTTCTAAAAGAAAGTGGCATCAAAACAGGTATAAAATGGAATACGGGGAAAAGCATAATTAGAAAGTACAGAAGGGAAAATTTTGATGTGCTAAACAATGGACTATGAGGAAACAGGTTGAAATTACTTAATCCTGATGTCTTTTGCCTAATAGAAGCAGCAGTTGAGAAAGAAATTGGAATTACTCTTATCAAAATCAGAGAGAAACTTCTTGAATACGACATTGAGTTAAGTATATCTTCCATAAGAAATGCATACACGATTTAAAAATTACACTGAAAAAAGCATCAGTAGAAGTAGACAGAATGAATAGCAAGTCAACTATTCTGATCAGAAGGCAATATGCAATGACTTCACTCAATCCATCCCTGTAAACCGGGATGGATTGAGGAAGCGGGAAAAACACCTGGTTTTTCCCGATTTATATATATTAACCATTGGGAGGAACATCAGTTACTGGAAGTAATCACACTCAGTTTATCTAGTATTACTTCCCAGGATTGCACCAATTATGTTATGGACATGTTTCTTTTGTTACCAGCCGCAACTACTAGCCAACCATTGCACTAAATTTAATGTATATAATAATATATATTTTTCTATTTAAATTTGGTATTAATTTGAAAATAAATTTATTTTCGTATATCAGTATTATGCTCGTTTATTCACTACTCTTTCTTACCGTTTTGTTAAAGTGTTCGTAGCCGAAAGTTTGAATGTACATGCAAAAGGATTAAATCAATTTGCACAAGGTTTAAATAAATTTGCAAAAAGTTTAAATAACTTCCCTCAAAGTTTAAATATATTTGCAAAATATTAAATGTATTTGCAAAAGGATTAAATCAATTTGCAAAAGGTTGAAATAAATTTGCGAATGCTATATATCAATGGTTTTTAATAATGTTCCGAATGAATTATGATGACTGTTATTTTCATGCAAAGAGTATTTTATTGAAATTAATAAACAATAACAAGTATAAACTTTTACTGGGGATATTTTTTTTCCTTTCAATTTTTACATTGTTTTCCAGTCAGATTATTAAATGACTGGGCTATTTCAAAGGCCTATTATGAATTTCCCACTCTGTGATTGGGTCAGCCAAAGATTTCAAGATAAAATATGAAAGTATAGAGTCTGGAATTGAAATCACATCCTTCAGATTATAAAAGACAGCTTTACTATATTTTGTGATTGCTTCTATACCATGGTCAGCATATTTATTATGGATTTTTTGTTTCATTATGAAAATTAATACTAATTATTGATATAATTTTTCTATTGTTTATTTAATTAGATATCTGAATATTTCAATGAAAAATGAATATATTCAGGAACATGTCATAATTTTTTCTATTTAAGTCAATGGTAATTTAGTTTCCAATTTATAATAATTTCGTTTACAAGCTTTTCCAGGAATACTTTACTCTTGTAAAGCAGAACTGATCTGTAATTCACTTATTTAAAAATATTGGTTTAACATTTTTCAATACAATAACAAAATATCGTAAAGTATATTTGATATGGATAGAAAAATGTATTGATAATTATTGTATTCATCTATAATAATATGCAAAATTTGTTTTAAACTATTAAATTGCTTTATAATAGTTAAAAAAGTTTTTGAAAGGTGTTCTAATTAGATCTGAAATATGCCACTGTAAGTCAGTAGTATACAGCAGTAAATTTAATATGATATATATTTGATCCAAAGAGAATAAATGAGAAAAATCCTAAAACAATCACTTATTTGTATTATTAAATTAATAGCAGAACATTTGAATAAAAGAATTTCTATATGACAGAATTTAAGAATTTGATATGAAAGAAAAATTTATTTAGATTGTTTTAAGATTTTTCTCATTTATTCTCTTTGGATTAAATATATTTCATATTAAATTTATTGCTGTATACTACTGACTTAATGTCTTATTTGCAATCTAATTAGTACACAGCTTTCAAAAACTTTTTTTTTAACTATTATAAAGCTATTTAACAGTATAAAACAAATTTTGCATATTATTATAGACAAGTACAATCTCTAATATAATTATGAATATATTTTTCTCTCCATATCAAATATGCTTTATGATATTTTGTTATTCTATTGAAAAATGTTAAACCAATATTTTTAAATAAGTGAATTACAGATCAATTCTGCTTTACAAGATTAAAGTGTTAGTGGAAAAGCTTGTAAATCAAATTATCATAAATTGGAGACTAAATTACCATTGATTTAAATAGAAAAAATTATGATATGTTCCTGAATATACAGTAAAACCTGTCTAAGCTGGAATTGCAAGGGACCAGAAAATTTTTCCACTGTAGACAGTATTCCAGCTTATCCAGGTTTCACTCTGGCATTAAAAAAAACATTCAAGGCATTTACACTACATTATTATTGCAATAGTACATATTTTGATAATATATAAATAAAAAATACAGCACCAAATTATTGGATTAGCCTATATATTCTAAACCAGCCAAATTAATATATAAACTTCCTAAAATGAAATCTACCAGTGCTTTGATAGTATAACTGGTTAAAGTATTGGAACAATAACCCAATATTCCTGGTTTGATTCAAGGCTAAGGCAAATTTTTATTTTGGGAAATTAGTCAAATATTAAAATTTGATTATTAAATAATAGATGATGCCTACCTTAGCTTAAATTTAAATAATTAATTATTAATTATTGATTAATTCCAAAATTAATGTGGTGTGGTGTGATTATGTGTGCGCGTCAACAAACCAGTCTTAGAGAATACAATTTAGATCTTCATTTCCTGTTATTCTTAATCTAAGTTTAGAACTTAAATTCCTTTTACCTAATATCCATTCTTCTTTTTTTTTTTATCCTTATGTTTTAGAATTTCATAAACTTGAGATTTTCCACATTTGAATTTAACAGCCAGTTCTTTAGGTTTCATTTTAATCTTTTCACTACATTCAATGAGATCTATTTTCAACTGTAATGATAAGTATTAATCTTTCATTCAGTCATTTCAAGAAAAACAGCAATATTACAAAAGTGATAATGAAAATAAAATATCCCAGACAAGAATAGAAAATGAAATTGAAACTAATTAATGGCCATGTTGCAGCATACAGTCTCATAAATGCCAAAATTCAACCCAGACTGTAGACTTGATCCCAATTCCAATAAAAAGAATTTTCTAAGATTATTCAAATATAGTGTCATTAATTTTCTAAATATTTGTACTGTATTGGCAATTTGATTAAATAATATGCAATATTGTAGCTGAATTATTATAACTAAAGTAACTTTCAATTTCAGAATAGACAGTTTTGTATTCTAATTCTAAAATGAAAACTTATTTCAGAAAAAAATTATTGTTTTTCCATCTTATACGGGTGTTATTTTATTCAGTAAAATTTTAAAATGCTTTCCGTCTCCAAGTTAGACAATTTCCGAGTTATACAGATATTTTCTTTTGATATTTCTATGGAAGTTGGGGGGTAAAAATATTTTCCATTTTGAGCAGGATTCCAGCTTTTATAGTGTCCAGCTTAGACAAGTTTTACTGTATTCATTTTTAGTAGAGATTATAAATTAATATATAAAACAAGGTGTTAGTTCTTGATCTGAAAAAATTATAATAAATTAATTCATTGATGCTGATGAATATTGATCTTTTATTCATAATAGCAAAAGTTAACTTTGTAATTAAAAAACAAGTTGAAAATTAACACATTTAATTAATCCAAATAATTGTAAAATGGAGGAAATCTTTTTTTTTTTTTTTAATTGCTTTTACTTTAAAAATGTATTATTTTGATTTGAATAAAATAAAAGTAAATTAATTTATTTATTTTAGTCTTTATATGTATTTATGGGATTATCTTTTGCTCGAGATGAAGTTCATTGGTTATTACGACATTGTGATAATTTACCTCAGCGTCAAGGCAGAACAAGAACACAAGCTGAAGATTTGATTGATCGTCAGTTACCAGAATTGTTATTTCATATAGAAGAACTAAGAAGTACAGTATAATATTTAATATTACATATAATTTATGTAGATATTAAATGCAAATCATATTTATTTATAAGCAGTTTAAGGCTATTTTTAGTTCATTGATTGAAATATTTTAGAGATCAACTTAGAATAGAATATAAATTTCTATAATTTTAATAAAATTAATTGATATAAAAAATCCATATTTTAAAAATTTTTTTTCCTAAAATAATATTTAATATATATGAACTCTAAAATTAGTTTTGTTGGTCAATAAGCAAACTGCTTTTTTTTTTTTACAAAAAATTTCTAACAAATAACAGCACTTAATGACAAAATTTATTTAATTTTTATAACTTTTTTGGCCTATAGTAAGGCTATCATCAGTACAATGTTTTAAAATTAATATTTACAGTTTCATTCTAGAACAATTTTGAAGATCATGCATATGTATTTAGATTATGTCATAGCCTTTACATGTTACATATCTCATATTACAATCATAGTTTTTAAATTATTAATCTATTTTTTATTATTCATATATAGAGTCATAAATATATTTTAAACATAATCCTTATCAGCATTGCCTTACACAACTGATAAGAATTATGCAGATGGTAATGAAAAGAATAGTTTGGAAGTTGTTATTAGTTTCATAAGACAGTGGTTAAATGATGAGATAGTGTGCACAAGAGACATCAAACCAAGAAAATACAGTAGCTATGAAAATAGTTATGCAGGAACCAAACCTTATTGTAAGAACCATGTTAGAACCAAACCTTATTGTAAGTCAGAATTACCTGTATCAAACAAAATTCATTTTGATAGAGTTAGAATTTAAAAAGTATTAAAATTCATATATAACAATTATTTATTTAAACTATTTTTATCAAAATCATTCAAATTTTTCAGAAAAATAAAAGATAACTGTATAATATCTAATAGATGAGTAAAAAGATAGAAAATAATATTTACATTGTATATTGATATTTTAATTTCATTTTTATATAAAATAAAATATTAAAAATATTTAATTTTTTGGACAATCCAGTAAATGATATTTTTCTACTAAATCAAGTTCATTTGCTCACAGATTACACATCAAGTTAGTAGATCTTCTTTATAATTTGAAATAAATTATTTAAACTGAAAACAGTTTGTAAAAACCTGCTTTAATGAGTAAGAAAATGAAAGTTGCAACTTGCTATTTTTTAGATAATGAAAGCATATTATCTTAAAGAGCAAATAGTTATTCCATGTTTTAATGCTGTCTTACCAATTTGTTGATTAAGACTGATCAGTTAATCTTTAAGCATTTTTAAGTGATACTCTCTATAAATTTATTCAAAAGAAATTCAATCTATTGTTCATGGATGTATCATTTTCCTGAAAACATCATTCAATTTTTAGGTTCCCTGAACAAATCCTATATAAAGTAAGGAAATTAAACCTGCATCAATTGTTCCTCAATTTATTGTTTTCCTGCCTCTATTAGTCAGTTTTTATATTTGTGTTAACATTTCCAATTAGGAATTACTTCAGATAATTGTACAATATATAATATTAGAAAAGGGCTTTAGATATCAACATAATATAATAATAAATTGAAATATTAATTTTGGAAAATGTTTTATGTATTATACTTATTTGAGAACCCACCACTAAATTAAATGTTACTAGACATGAAGTCAGAATATAAATTTTAAATTTTTTATTCATATTAATTCTTTGAATTTATCTTTAGAAATTAATAAGATTCTGTTCTCCTGTTCATATTGTAATTATATTTACATCAACATTATTTTTGCTTATTTTTAAAACAAGGTTTTCCTCTTTTATGTAAATAATTGGGACCAAGGTTTATTTAAATGGAATTTTACATTATTTGAAAAAATTTCATAAATGTTTTCAATACAAAATTCCTAGGGCTAGTGTTGGTGGAGTTATTAATTGCTTTATTTATACTTCATTTAAGTATGTTATGGCAATTATGGAATTATTCTACAAACTGTTACATAAAATGACATTGTATTAGTAATATCTAATTATGATTTGATAAACAAGCAAACAATATATATAAGTAAGCAAAGTAATATAAATATTTTAATATAAAATGATGATTGGTTAAACTAATATTCTATATTGAAATAAAATAATTTCTCAGTTTGATTATTATAAAGTAATTAATAAATTATAAATTCATAAGGGATAGAAGTTAAGATAAACTATAAACAATTTTGTAATTTATTTTGATTTTTTTATATGAAATTTATGGTTAGAGCCTGTATTCTTCCAAAATACTATATTTTTATAAATGAATAAAGTAATAGTAATATTTTGTGATATTTTTTTTTTTAATTAATTTTTCATTAGTTTTGATGAAAAAATCTTAATATGGCAAAAATTAACCATCTTTAAAATATTTGCAAGCATTTATCAAAAGTGTTAGATTGTAAACATAATAGACAAGTTACAAATGAAATATTAAATGCTTTTTGATATTTAACTTCAAATCCAATCAAAACAAGTATTTATTTGAATAGATTTAGAGTTTATTAACATAACTGTAAGATATGGAATATGTGTTTTCTGATGTACCATAATTTATATAGAGCATCAGAACTTGTACAGTATTTATAGAAAAAATATGTCTTTTTTTCCAGCAGTTATCAACAAGATGTAGTATTATAAAAAGTCAGTTCGCAAAGTCGCGGTTTAGAAAGAATGTCAATACTACTAATTACACTAAGCCTAACGGTTCTAGAGACTCTACAATCCAGAGTTCGGCCTGAGCTCAGGTCTTAAGCTAAGTTCTAACTTAAAATAAGTTAACTTCAAAACAATCTAACAACTACTAACGTTTACCGGCAAAAACAAAACCGGAAACAGGAACTTACAACTAGAAGTAACGAACAAGTGTTAGATTGAAAACAAGATGATGATGTTAGAAACTGATGCTAATAAATACTCAAAACAAGTTAAATAATAAAAAACAAATTTATTGGACTCTAAACACTTACAAAGTGTTAATAAATGCTTTGTTGAAACTATAATAAAGCAACAAGTAATTAGTCAACAAAACTTGTTTAATCCAATTCAAAATTCAACAATCCAATTATTCACAAAAAAAAGAACCTTAAATATTACTTAGATCTAATACCTCCACTACCGATACAACTTCAAACAATCGTCGATCTTTACAAGAACTCCAATGTCACTTTCACCAATTCTACGTCTGGAAATTCAGCACCTCTCGTTATCAAACAGCACCTCAAAAACTTGTCGATTGCGTCGTTCTTTTATAGTCGATTGACAAACACTTCCGCACTCGCTCATTTACATACATATACGTAACAAGTTCAAAGTTATTAGTTTACAGAGTAATTCATTCATGTCATTATGTCATTATCTTTACAATTAATTTATATATCGAACAAAACATTGATACGGATCATTCTTATTTTCACATATCAGTTTCAGTGGTAAAATTTATGTAGATAAGATGCCGGGATAGCTCTTCCTGATACGGGTTCTGACTCCGTATCACGTGATTGCCAACTACGACGGAGAAGATGGAAGTAAGTTAACTTTTAAACTAAAATATAATACGTTAGCATATAGGAAAATAATGATAAATAAATAGAGTGCATAATAAAATAAAAATAGGATAGGTCAAACTTAACTTCCTCACAAGTTGTATATAGTTTATGTATTATATTATTCCACACTGTTCATCTGCAAAGAACTATTTTTACAAACTTTAAACTATCAACAAAAAATTACTTTCTACTTTTTTATTCTGTATATGCATATATATATATATATATATATCAAAAAATTTTAAAGAAACATTTTACATAAAGTTGAATTTATGTAAATTGATTGAACATAAACCAGGGAATACCTTTGTATTTTTAAATAAATATTAATTTCTTATTTTTAATTTAAAATTTCACCTGTATTTTAACATTTGATATATAACTTATATTTGATTTAAAAAAATCTCTTTTAATGCTTATTTATATATTCTAATTTTTTAATTAATTAACTGATGCATTGAATTTTGATAATATTTATCTTTTTTAGCACTTGTAAGAAAATATAATCAAGTCATTCAAAGATATTATATTCAGTATTTAGCAGGATATGATGCTGTTGCTTTGGATCATAGTATTCAGGTAAACAAATTTATATCCAAAATGATTATAAAATTTTATTATTGCTTAAATCTCAAAACATTTGTCATGACTAAATATGAAAGTTGGGTTTTTCAATCATTTTGAATTTTATTAAATTCAAAATTATATAAATTACTTTATTACATAAGTTAGGGAATGGCTAAATAACACTTTTGTCAATAGGCAGAGTGAAAAATATATATGAATTTTTTCTGTAATTTCCCTTCTAAGTCATAGGGTAGTAATATATATGAAAATATAATATACATTTAATGATTTAATGTATGTAGCATATTTGATTTTTTTGTTAGATAATTTTGGATATTATTATTATTATCTTTCTTAAATTTTATATTATCTTCTAAATGGAAAGCTTCGATAATGTCTAAATATAGATGATGTATAATGAAAATTTGCATCTTGGTGATAATAGTCAATAATGAATTTTTAATGTTTAATAATAATTTTGTTAGTTTATATTCATTAAATCAGTAAGCTAGATAATAATATACACTAATAAGAAGCATGACAAGAAAAGTATTAAAAATTTTATACATTATGAATTATATTTTTCAAATCATTAAAATATTTTGGAAAAGATAAATACCAACTGTCATTTTATTTTGTAAATAGGTGCAGATTTTCATATTTTTTAAATTTTTTAATCTAAGGATTTAGAATTCTTCCTATATTTTATGTTTTACATATATCAAAAACAAATATTTAATTGAATGTTTAAATATAGTTTTAAGAAAATTCTTTAATAAAAGAATAATAATTAATAATATGAATATAATTCATTAAAAGTGTGATTTTTCCTTTGAAAAATATATTTGAAATTTACATTTAATAAAATGATAAAATTGGAATTTTTATTTATTCTTTTATTAAATATAACTTTTACAAAAGTAATTGATTATTTATTTAATTTTGAAATATTTAATCAACTATAATTTTTATTAATTTTCCATGTTATTTTATCCTAATATAAGAAGATTATAAAAAATTTTAGATCACAAGTGATCAAACTACTGAATACATTTTTCAATTTCAGAATGTATCTGTAATGCCAGAAGAGGATTCTGTAATTTTATCTTCAATATGTACAGCTATTTCTGGTTTATCTGTAAAACAAGGTAAAATTTTTAAATTTTGAATTATATTTGAAAATTTAAAATACAAGTTTTTTCTAGTTTCGAACAGCTGAGTAGCAAACTTTTGTACATATGAATACACCATTTTATTTTCAAATTTTAGAAAAAGTCAAAAATTATACAAGTATTTTAAACATTATTATAGCAAAAAGTGATCTAGCAATAATTGTATTGTAAAATTACATAAATTATTTAATATATTTCTACAGTGCTTTAAGAAAATAAAATTTTCATTAAAGATCCTCATGTTATAATTGGATATTTATATTCAAATCTTGAAGTAAGAAAATTCTAATTAATCTGATTAATAATATACAAGGTGTCCATAAAAGATTTGTACCATATCAATATTTAATAACTTTTGAACTTAATAGCATAATCATGTATCATTTTCAGCATGTTACAAAGAGACTTCAAAAGTTTTATCTGATATACAGGTATCCCTCCTATAACACGTTCTCCTACAACACGGTTTCACTCCAACAAGATTGAAAATTGCAGAAACCCTCATATAACACGGTACTTCTACAATACAGTTTTTACTTAACACATTTAGGAAATTATGTTTACTCTTTTACAACACACAACATTTTTATTAATTTTTGTAAATCCATACTAGGGACACACAATACACACAACAAAATGCAATCATTGGTAAATACTTTGCTAAAATTAGTTATAATGCAATTATTCAAAATTAGTTATAAATGCAATATAATTTTTTTAAAAATTTAAAATTTTAAGTATATCAATTAATAACTTCAATCCTGAATAATTATAGAACAGATGAAATTATTTTGTCCATCTGAATAAATTTAAAAGGAATTTAAAATGTTATTCATTAATCAAAATATATAATTACAGATATAAATAAAATTATTTTTATCTTAGAAATAAAGGCATTGTTTTCTGGCCTCAAAGTATAAATATGATAAGAGAGATATTAAATAAAATCTTAAAATAATTTTATATATATTTATTGAAAATAATAATATAATTTCAGTGGAAGAGAATGAAATATTTGATTTCCGAGGATTAAGACTTGATTGGTTCAGGCTTCAGGTTAGTTATTTTTTATCTTTTCTGTAACTTAGCAATATATTTACAATTTACCAAAATATAAGAAAGTTTGAACTATTTTAACCCTTTCAATGCATTTGACAAGTATACATGTCAAGATGACAGAACAAAAACAATAAAAAATGATATAAATAAAATTCAATCCTTAATTATGCAGTGTAGCTATTGCGGAGCATTTTTTTTGCATTTATTGGTGAAAATACCAATGATGGGTTCTAAATTTTCAATTGCCAAAATTTCTTTTTAAATTCCTTTCTAAAGATAGAAAATGTGAATGTATTGTATTTGTAGAATTTGGATTATTTTTCATTATATCTTATTGATTCTGCTTTCTATTCTATTTTAGTAATTTTATTTTGATTTTGGGGTAAGATAAATTTATTTTTGAAATTTTAACTAAAACATGGAATTTTAATATGATGTAAAATTTGTAAAATTGAAAAAATTTTGCTGATAATATAAAAATTTTGCAAAAATGTATGCCACTTTTTCATTTTACAAAGATAATTTTTGCTTTTGTGAATAAACTATTTCATTATTGCTCAATTATCCACTGTAATTTCTTTAAATTGATAAATTTCTTACTCATTTTATTCATTTTCACCATTGATTATATTAAGTAGATATATTAAATTTATTATTGATTTTACAATAAAATTCACTTCTATTTTCTCTAGGGCAGGGGTGTCCAACCTTTTGGCTTCCTTGGGCCACTTTAAAGAAAAAAATAGTCTCGGGCCACATGTAAACTATACAAATTCTAACGACAGTTGTTAAGGGAAAAAGTTAATAATGTACAATATATGATATTCATGATAAATAAGCAAAATGTGGTAACATAATAATCTTTGACTTCTTTTCATTCAGAAATTTTTTTAAAATCATTATCATAACTTAATAATCTTTGACTTCTTTTCATTCAGAAATTTTTTAAAAATCATTGACAGATTAAGAAATTTTAATCAGTGAAATAAGAAATATTTCAGAAAATGAAAATAAGTAAGATAGGTGTTTAAATAATAAAAACTTTATTGACTTCATTAATTTTTTATATATTTTTAGTACAAAAATGAAACAAATGTTGTTTTCTTTATTAGTGGAATATTTGATGATGTTACAGTGTTGAGTTATAATACTTTTTATAAAAAAAGACTTGAATTTCAAATGCTGTGCGAATTTCAAAAAATAAAAAAGTAAATACATTAAAATCTCAATGTTTTAAAGACGTTTACAATTTTATGTTGGGCTGCATTCATTAAGTGCTGGGCCACATCAGTCCCATAGGCTGCAAGTTGGACAGTCCTGCTCTAGAGGATATGATATCAAATCCAGCATTTTTAATATACAATAATATGAGTATCCACAATGTACTTACTGCATTTTTTAACAGTTTTACAATTATATAAAACTGTTTACAAGTACTCCTCACTTAATGACTTACCTGTTTACGATTGCTTGAACTTGCAACTGAGTTTACGACTTTTTTTTTTTTTTTTTTTTA
>AYEL01084185.1:0-63344 GCA_000484575.1 Olivierus martensii
TGAACTTGCAACTGAGTTTACGACTTTTTTTTTTTTTTTTTAACAGAAAATTTGGTTTTTGCACATATACGTCACTTATGACTTCTATTGCATGTAATTCCCTGCACTCGTAGTTTCAAAAATCTGATGAAAAATACTTTGTGCATAATTGAGATATAAATGTCCACAACCATGAGAATTTAAGTGAGTAAATTGTTCTAAATATATACGAACAAGTTATTCGCTTACTGACCAATTCGTTCTATGACTGAGTTGTGAGAATGGAACTTCATTGTTAAGTGAGGAGTACCTGTAACTTCATTAAAAAAATGATTAAACATTATTTCATATGTGTAAATTTATTTTTTATTTAAATGTGAATTTGAGGTATGAAGATATTTTGTTGTTTCTATCAGATGATGATAAATATAACCAATATAATTTTTAGATAAGAAAATTATTTTGTCTATTAGTCTTATTAAAATAATTAACATAAAATTTATATTCGACTATACCGGAGCAATCTCCATATCCATTTCTTTTTAATAACAGATTTTTTATCATTGCAATTTTAGTGCATGCAGGCAATAGGAACAATACTTAACTGCTAAACATAAATTTATTATTCACTAAGTGACAATTTAATTAAATTTACAATAATTTTATAAATTCTAAAAACATATTAAAATATACATTCAACTTTCTAAAATACTAAAAGTATTTACAAAATTCACAGACTGTAAAATGCATTTCGGTCTTTTTTTGACCATCTTCAGTTTCAGCAAGGTGTGAACTTTCACAAAACTTTTCACTTCAATTAATTTTATATTGTTCTTTACTAGTATTTGTCCAACTAAATTTGATCTTGCTGTAACTGAAGAGGGTCAAAAAAGAACCAAAATGCATTTTACAGTCTGTGAATTTTGTAAATACTTTTAGTATTTTAGGAAGTTGAATGTATATTTTAATATATTTTTAGAATTTATAAAATTATTGTAAATTTGATTAAATTGTAACTTAGTGAATAATAAATTTATGTTTAGCAGTTAAGTATTGTTCCTATTGCCTACATGCACTAAAATTGCAGTGATAACAAGATCTATTATTAAAAAGAAACGGATATGGAGATTGCTCCGGTATAGTTGAATGTACATATCACTTCTAAAATTAGAATTATTAATTATAAAATTTATAATTAATGAATTTTTAACAATACTAATAACTTTCAGAAAATTGAATTTATTTTTGCCAATAATTTAGTAGAATGAAGATTTTTGAGAATTACATAAATTTAAGATGATATTTAATGAAATTGAAGATGAAAATTTTTTAATTTTTAAGTAATCACAATCATAGAATGTTTATTTCTGTATTATGCTTAAATTTGATGATTACTTGGAACTTAGCAATTCTGAAATCAAAATCTAATGGTAAGAAATAGGCTGAATAGGTATCATAAATTATTGTATTATGTTATCTATAATTGTTTATATTAATAATTTGAAATGTTTTTAATACAATAGATAAAAATGGCAATTACTTTTTGATATCCAAAGAACCAATTAAAAATCTATACATTGGAATTAAAGGGAAATTAGTTTCTAATTTATGAATTTTCACTTAACAGTTTTTAATGTCCCAATAACCTTCATAAATTAAGGATACCTATATAGTTAAAATAGCTATAAAATGTAAACTTTATACATTGGTCAGAATTTGATCTCTCATCTGTGAAGCTTTTATGGTGTACTAATTGAAAGCCATTGATTTATATTATATTGTATGATTCAAGGTTATTCATCTATAAGGGAGATTGACATTTGTAACTTATAGAAGATAAATATATACTATATCTATTTCAAAAATAAATACAGAAAACATTTTACATGAAAGTCAAATTTATGTAAACCAATAAATAGTTATGTATCCAATCACATACCCACACACACCCAAAAATTTACTGAAGTATCAATTTACTTCAGTAAATTTTTTTTATCTTTTATTGAAGTTCTTCATATAATATTTAATCATTTTATATTGAAATTAAAAATTTCAAAATAAACAAAAAGATGGTGGCACTATAGCCTTGATTAGAAATAATTATTAAAATTATGATATAAATTTTGAATGTTCAAAATTTAATATCAAAAATTTTTCTCTACATAATTTAATATTTATAATTTCCAATGTACAATTTCTCCTTTTCCAATGCGTTGCATGGAAAAAGTTAAACGTCAGGCAAGCAGAAACATTTCTTGCATACCAATTTCCGATGGGGAGTATATATGGAAAACTCTTGTCGACACACGGAATGTTGAAAAAGTCCACAGACAATCAAAAATAGGAGTTGTGCACTTGACAGCTTGTCAATAACTGACTTGGGAAATTATAGCGTCAACGTTTACAACTTTAACTTTTCCATTAAAGTACTAACAAGTTGGTCAGACGTCTTAACATATAACTCGAAATGATTTTCTTGAATTGACTGAAAATATTCTTTAACAGAATTTTTTCCCTCCGAATATTCTTCTTCCAGTTAGAATTACATATGCATAACTTTTGACTGTTTAATATTTCAGATTTTTGTTCGCATTTTTCTCTCGATTTTTGTGGGGCAATTATTCTTCTAATCGATTATTGTTAAGCATCAAAAAGTTCTTTTTGTTAATAAATTCACTTGTCGTCACTGTGTCTAGCATATATATTATGATTCACTTCTGAAATCATATACGATCGTCTACAGAATTTTGAAGTATATGACAAAATAAGTGCATTTTTGCATGGTCATTTATGCATATACTTTGTTTATAAAGTCATATAAATCGAAATTTAGCGAATTTTTTCATTACATAGTAAAAATTCATGGATTTGCATGGGACGAATGGGGAAGTGTTTCCGTTTCGAATAATTTCTTAAATAGGGGGAAAAAATCGAATTTTTAAATAAAAGTCATAAAGCGAACTTAGTATAAAATGCAATTTTTTGCATTATTAACTTTTCTGAGGGGGAGGAAAAAAAATATGAAGTTGGCAAAATCGTCCCCTTTTACTCCCTTCGGTGACAGCTTTGAATTATCGTGTTTCGGAAGCAGCCACATGAATTATTCACTGTCCAACCCACAGGAGAGAATAACAGGAAGACTTCCTTTGTGACATTTCTATTCTCCTCTTTAATCGTCTGCACTTTGCTTATTCTTAAACTAGTGAAAGAGTCAAAAAATTCCAACCGAAATATAATACTTTTCTCTTTTTTTTTTTTCCTCTAAAAATGTGTAAATTTTGTAGCAAAAATTAAATTTTGGTCGCTACTTCTATTTTACTCAAGATCCGAAAATTAAACCGCATTTTCGAATAAAGAATTTAATTATAACCGAACAAACGAAAAGAGTAGCATTGCGTGTTAGAAAACTTCAGCTTTGATGCATTTATTTGAACAACTGAAAATGGTTTTGATACAGGCAATAGCGATTTTCTGCATGGTTTGGAGTCATAGCCAAGTGTACATTCGGTAGTTGTCTGTTCAGCAAGTTGTTCGTTCTCCCCGAAGGGGCATTGAGTCAGCATCCGATAATCTCTCTATGGAGAACACAAACATGCGGGAGAGATGACGAACATTGGCTGATAAAAGACGTGGATGAATAGCACAAGTTTGGGTATTGAACTGAAGAGTAGCGTCATCCATCCGGAAATTACGTATATATACTTTGATTAATTTATTGTTTGAAACAAATTATATGAAAAAACGTAATTTCCGGTGTTTACGTAATATTTTATACGCGTTTTATATTTATACGCGATAGTAATTTCGTTTTCGTCATTAACTCGAAGTTAAATCATGAAAATAATAGGCTTTCAAGATAGGGGTGGAGTAGAAGAAGGGATCTCTTTATTGCCATTGCTTCTCATGGAACAACACTTCTCATTGTTGCAGCAATCAATATTGCAACCCAACAAGTCTATAACAGGATTGTCTAAGTTAACTGCACCTGGAGAGGAGACAACTCCAAATGTGGCCACTTATATCCACAGAATGACCGGAAAATTCCAATAGACAATGATGTTCCGCTAGCGGCCACCACCTGTGTGTTACCACACTCGTCACAATAGTTGAACGATTGAATAACTGCGGCTAACATGTGACGCTTCTTGGACACGTGTTACAGTTACTGCTACTTCAAAGAATGCCAGTTCCATCTGGAAGGTGATGAACGAACGCCATGTTGAATAAGCAAAGAGGCAGACAATAGCAGAATGTCCGACCTCTGCAATCTCTGGAGGTTTCTTATCGTTGTGTGTGGCTCTCGTCAGGAGACTTGTGCTGATTTCATTAATAATAAAGCAAATGGAATACTGCCAGACCGGTCATGTACAGTGGTTTCGGATCGAAATGCCACTTTGTTCAATAAAGTGTAAGCTGTGTTAAGGAGACTTCTGCATATAAATTAATTTTAGGTAAAGCTGGCAATTTATAGCATTGCTCCTTCCAGAAGCCATAACTTACAATCTTTCCTTAATTTTTAATGTTTATTAGAAAATTAAATTGCTTGCGATACTCTATTAAACTTTGTAACTCTCCCAGTTTTGTTTGCTCCGATTTAATTCTCTGAATTATTTTTATTCTGCGTTTCAATGCCTCCTTTCTTCTTTATAAAATAATTTTTATTTTCCATTTTTACTGCTTTAAAAAGTTTCGTGAAGTATCATAATTCTGCTTCGATTAAACTTCAAAACACCAGTATAAACTTTATAATGCGATCAATGTGGAGTTATCATGAATAAATATTTATGGAAAACAATTTTATATGTTTATTATATACTAAGCTCGGAAAACTCAAACAATCGTGAATAATTATCTCATCAGATCTGTTAATCGTTGTCCCTATAACAAGATAATGTCACTAGACACCACAACTAATTAAAACCGCATCATCTTTATCGATCCATAAAAGTTTTTGACAAAATTTTGGCCCGGGAAAAAAAAGTTGTTCCATAACAATCCACGTCTATTATATTCTAATTACATTAACTCGACTCTTGTCGATAAGTATCGATGTCCAATAGGTTAATTAAGTTAGGATCTTCTGGATAAAAGGGCCAATTCTGAAAATCCATATAGGTATCAGAAAAGTCAAGTTTTTACGCAATTGGGAGAAGAGAAAAAAGTTTCTAGACAAACAACTAATAATTTAATTTTTACTTTAAACTGTTGTTTGTCATGTTAACTTTTTTATGTTTGAAATCAGCTGATGTTCTAGTTTAGTTAAAGTGTCTGGCTAATTAACCCAGTTGGCACGTTTAGAATGGGAAAACAATTAACCGAAAACAGAAAAATGACAGTTAAATTGCATAAATGTATGGATGTGACTATATTCAATTGCTAATTTTTTTATTTTTTATTTTATTTTCTACCTCTTTTATCTTTTGTTCGAAATTTTTCTAGATGAGAATTCCAGATTCTGGAGTGGAGACAGGAAGGAGAGAGATGTTGAAAGATGAATGCATCTGTCCAGATGGAATAAAAGTCGAAATGAAAAGGTGTCTTAAGTGGATATTAGCAGTTACCACGTTTGATTCGTGTACTGCATTTTTATATATATGAAAGAATAAAATTGCTTTCAGAACTTTTTTTCAGGATTAAAAACTCTTTTAAACAATTCTTATCTATTCATTCGAGATTTTCGGACTTTTCTAAGATATTTTTCAATTTAAAATACTTTACGCTGAATTGTTTCCTCGCTGATAAAAAGGAAAAAAAAAAAACGATTTTTATTGAAACGTCCATGAGAAAAAAAAAAAAAAAAAAACGATTTTTATTGAAACGTCCATGCTTCAAGTAGCAATGTTATTGCATTTAATTAAATATATCTGCTATATTATTAATTTATTTCTCGTTTTGTTTATTAATAAGTAATTTAATTAATTAATTAACCTCATTCGTGAGAATAAACATCTAATTTTTTTTTTTTAATTCTAATAATGCTTAATAACTGTAGCAAAAAGTAATATTGCAAAATAAAATAATAAAAATATTTTAATTTAAATTATTTTAATGAAGTTATATATATTCTTTAGCGTAATCTGATTTAAAGAGAATTGATGTGAGTAATTCAGTAGGACGTATATTTAATTATAAATTAATTAAATTGTTTAAGTACTCTTTACTCATTATTTAAATAATTTTTATGGAGAAAAAATATGAATTTTAATTCATTTTTTTCCACTTTACAATAGTGGTATCGATAATAAAGTTTAAAAAAAATTACTAAGCATTTATCAAAAATGTCAAAGCTAATAACTACCAAATCTATTCTTAAAGTTTGCTTTTTTTTATTTATTTTTTCAGTATGTCTACCTTTCTATATATATACTTTTTTTAAGAGGAAAAAAAAAAGAGAACGAGAGAATGGGGAACGAAATTATTTCTTCGAAGTAGGAATTAACGATCTATAAAAAGTAAATCGGGAAGTAGGATGGGAAGTTGACAACTGGTGACAACTGTCCGGACACGTGACGAAGTGAGGACAGATAGATTCACTAAATTGTATCTTCTAAGAAAGATATTTTCGTTCAACGCAAGACCAAACCTCTGGTAGTCTTCCAAGAAACACAATTTGCTATGTCCTACTACATTAGTCGTTTCTTGATTCTTAACCAATCGTTCTTTGTTTAGAAAAAAAAGACACTTCTCTCTCCCATGTCAAATGTAAAATCAATTAAATAAAAGAAATTAGTTGGAGCGAGAGAGAAAGAGGAAGGTAAAACGCTTTTTTTCCTTACCAGTTTTTCGATTTTTTATATTAGTCGTTGATGTTATATTTGCAAATATCGAAGAAAAAATATAGCCAATTCTTACTTGATAAAGGTCCTAGAGGCGTTTATTACCTTTAAGTGTGTCAAAAATGCCGTCGAGATTAAATCAATTAGCGATTTTGATATTGCGACTTCGGCAACCCAAATGTAGAGATTCTTTTCATAAGCGATTAGCGATACGAAAATAACTCGCGTGTAATTAGCGATTTCTGGCTTGCGGTATATAATATAATCAATCAATGTAACTAATAATTAATATTAAGCAAATATAAATAACAAAAAATAAAATAAAAGTTTTATCTACCGTTATTACTACTTTAAAAAAATTTATATGAAATTTCAGTATGTTCATTATCACGCTTATCAAAAATTAGGACAGAATACTGATATTTATACATCTAAACATGTCACAATTGACACAAATTTTATGAGTTCTACTGATATACATTTTATTTACTTAGATTAACTGGGTTTTTATTGTTTTTCGCAGAGTAAATGTGTATATTTTAAAAATTAATTACTCATAAATATATTCCACTGAAGAATTAATTTTTAGTTAATAGTATTAATTTGTCACATTCTATAAGGTTTAAACATTAAAAGTTTGATTTTTTATCGACTTATGACACACTTCAAAGGTTAGAAACTAAATGTGTGTATATTTTAAAAATTAATTACTCATAAATATATTCCGCTGAAGAATTAATTTTTAGTTAATAGTATTAATTTGTCACATTCTATATGGTTTAAACATTAAAAGTTTGATTTTTTATCGACTTATGACACACTTCAAAGGTTAGAAGCGTTAAACGACTTTCAATAGTGACAAGCGATTTTCGTTAGCGATTAGCGACATTACACACAAGCGATCGATTGTTATCGATTTGCGATAGATAAGAAATTTAATGTTTATAACTTTTAAGAGAATATTTTAGCAATATTACTTGAAACAGGGCGATTAATGACTTAATTATAATTACAAAAGATGATTTAATGATCGCTACGGAACAATTATTCATGCATCTTTATACCTATCTTTATGACTTAAGCAGATTCCCACAAGTTCCATAAGCTGTCTCGAACAGATATGTGGAAACATGGCACATCTCTCAGGTCATATATATAGTTAGAAGTTCGCAAAGTTCTTCCAATTTCTCGGACACGGGTAACAGAGTTATTAAACAATCATAAACGAATTACTAGCGATTGACAACGATGCAGTAAGAGAAATTTTCAAACAATCTATATCGAGAAACTAACACAAGATAAATAAAACAAAATCTATATTTTAAAAAATTAAGGAAAAAAATGTGAGGAAACAATTTTTGTTTGCTCTTGTTACAAGAAATACGACAAAAATCGTAATTTTAATCGAGCAAAAGATCCTCTCTAGTGACGTCATTGCGATATCAATCGATTGATTCTATCGATATTTGAAAGATAATTTCTTAGAAAAGTAAAACTAAATTATTAAAAAAATTATATAAATCCAAATATGGAAAATAATTGAATTCAAAGAAAAAAAATTAAGATTTTTTTATATATATAAAAGAAAAAAAAATTAGCTTTTAATACGATTTTAGAAAGAAATGTTATTTTTGGTTAAAATCGAGAATAAAGTGTTTTCTAACCAATTAAATAGTTATTTTATTTATTTTTTTTTTAAATGGGTTCGTCTCATCCGAGAAAACTTTTAAAGAATTTCTTTCTTTCGTATCTTTTGGCTATAACAAAACATCAGTTTTGAAAGTAATCAAAAGTCAATTAGATAAATCTTTTTTTTTTTTCTTCTTCTTTTTTAAAAAAATAATAAAAAATAATAATAAGTAAGAAAAAGTAATCAATTATTATGACCAATTTAAAAAAAGAACTTTTAAATATACAAATTTCGTAACATACAACTTTAGAATTTTTCAAAAAAGTAAAAAAAAGAAAAAAAAAACATTCCTTTTTTTCCTTTTTAATATTTTTCATTTGAGTTTTTATTATTTTTCATTTAAAAGACGTCTTTACTATCTAGAATTTATATATATATATATCTATATATATAAATGGAAGTGTGATTGTTACTTTTTATCTAAAATAATTACTCTTGCATAATTAATTATTAAAATTTTTCACTTTAATTTTGGAGGAGTTTTTCGCACTTTTAACACTTAAATTTTTGTTTTTCAAAAGTTTTTAAACATCAAAGTCGTTCTAAAGTTCTTATAAACAACAATAAACTTTCCTTATTAGTTCCTGAAAGGTTCGTTTGCATGATTAAGGAGGAGGAATCTTTAAGATCTTCTCGGAATAAAATTTAAAAATAAAAAAAGTATCATTGGAGAATGGAAACTTCCTCTTTGGAAAGTAAACATTTTATAATGATTAAGTACCCACTTAATATTTCGAATATCGTTAAAAATAATTTTATAATTATTCCGTGTAAGGATCTGTAACTGAAACATGATGCATTTATCATCATTTTGATCTTCAAAACTAGACGATAACAAATAGAGACCTTGTAAAGGGTGCCAACGACAGATTGGCATAATCCCCTAGGCTACTCATTAAAGAGCAGGAGTTGTTGGGGGATTATGAGGTGTCTTCTAATAATTACGGATTTTTCGACGGCTGAAAACTTACCAATTTGGCTTTAATCGGAGAGACGACAGCTTGTGTCACGTGTCCTGGGGCTATTCCGAGGGGAATCTGCAAATGGATGCTAATGGTTCGGTCCACATAGGAACGTGCTCCTCATCTTCTCTAAAGACTGTCAAGAGTATTAGCTATTTTGATGAGACATAAATGAAAGTTAGTGTTTTTCGTGCGGTTAATAGGAAATAACCGCGTGAGTTACCTTAAAAAAATTAACTAAGTACAAATAATAAGCTCTACTAGTTGGATGCTTCTTTTTTTTTAAGAAATTTCTTTAAGAAAGTATGGACTCTCACTGCAAAGAATCCTTCTTCTTGTAAAGAGTTGAATGGATTAATCTACTAAATGAAGGAAAAAAATAGAAGTTTCCTTTCTTTAGCTTTCTTTAGAAGCTTGAGTGAAGACTCTTCTTGTTAAGATTTTCTTTGAAGCATTTAAAAAAAAAATTCATTTCTATATTAAAGAATAATATGATTCTCTCTCTCTCTCTCACTGAGTTTTTTTTTTCTGTGACTTTCTGATGCTTTCTAGTTTAAAAACATATTTAATTTTCTCTTCAAGCATCGAAACAGTAGAAAATGCTGTAACAGTTTTCTAACTGAAAGATCATAAATGATTTAGAAATATAAAAATAATTTTTCGTGACTTAATGTAGTCGATCGTAAACTAAACAAGAAAGATGTAAATCGCTTAGTTAAGAAAGATGAACTTAAAAAAAACAGAAATTATTTAAACAGAAAAATTGTTTAGAATGTAAATGGGTATTTTATACAATTTGTTCTTCCTAAACTGTAAATCTAAAGTTTTTGGTTTGTTCATGCAGAAATTTTTCGCTCCAATAAACAAATTGGAAATTTACCTAAATAGCTAATTTCAAACTTTAAATCAAGCGAGAGTTTGTCAATTTTATGACTATTTTAAAGAAAAGAATAGAAAAATAATCGATATTCTAAATGAAAAAAAAAATTTTATTGTTTTTCTTACACCGGCGTGTATTTTTTATTTTATTTTTGTTTCTACAGTTCGACCAAATAATAGAAGAAGTGAATAAATAACACACTGACTTATTTTATTAAATAAAAAAATCAGAATTAAAAAATTCTCGTTTATACTTCACATGACCAGTTGCATCGCCAGCCTATATTACTCTTACTTTTCCCCAAAAGTAGCTGTAAATTCCTCTTTCAACAACTAAGATAAGGTTTAAGAGGTAGCTGTTAGTTCAGATAAATGACAGGCGAAAGAAAAGGAGAAAAATAACACTCTTTATCCAGACGATAAAACTCTTCACTTTTTATGGAGGTTTTAATTGTTGTAACTGCAATCGGCAGAGCTTTGTCGTCTCCTGGGCCAATTTATTTTCTTTTGAAGCGATAAGTGAACATTAGATAAGATGACGGAACAGAAAAGACGAACAGCAATGAAGAATTATTACACTAAACGTCGAAACAAAACAATGCTAAAGGAAAAATATCTTAAACTGTTAGAAGTTTTCTTACTATCGCTCGTCTCGTTATAAAAATTACAACTTTTTTCACAAGTAAAAACAAAAAGAAAATCTTAAGAAGTTAGTTTTGCTCGTCATCGTCTTTTTTAGAGTTATTCCTAGATTTTAGCGCTAAATTTAGAGACAATGCAGTTAATTTTAATATAAGCTGTTTTACAACAAAAAATATCTCTCGGATGCATCCATATATATCTTTAGAATCACAAAAGATAATCTAAAAAAAGAAATGGGAAAGCAGAAGTCAGTAAATTTTTTTTTGCCCTCTCTCTCTCTCAATAGAAAAGACTTGAAACTGTTTCTTAAAATAGTTCTTTGTTACGATTCTTTATGTCTTAAGGAAGTAAGAAATATATTAGGCATCACTCGAAACTCTTTTTAATCGAAGTATTTCAATCTGAAGAGAGCAGTTTCGATACAGACAATAGAAAAGCATGAAAAATTCAAAGGTCTCTCTCTCAATGATCATTAATCCAAGTTCGAAATGGGAGCTTCTTCTTGAAGGGTGTTAAAAAAATCTATAAAATTTATCCAAGGATATAGAAAGAATTACAGCCAAATCTAACCGTCGTAAATCTTCATCTTTATAAGAGTTACAATATTGTAAGTGTATAATTTTTGTATACGAAAGAATACAAAATACATTAAATTCACAAAACATATTATCATCTGAATTTTCCGCAACCCAGTGACTTTGACAGGATCAATCGGAAAGTTTATAATTTTTTTGGTTCAAGTATTTTCTTCAAGTTTCGAATCAACTTCTGGATATTATCCAGAAAAGAGTGACCAAGAAAACTTTTAGATAACGGTTCGATATCCATCAAGAGATCATACCAGAAGCAGACAACAACTTGAGAAGAATTCAAAGACATTCTTGCAATGGTATTCGATGTACAGATATCATTTCAGATTGTCACCAAAGAGAGAAAGTAGAAGATTGATTAGGTGACGTTCTGAAACGTCTCGTGAGACATGTCTATGGTCAAAGGTCAATCGAAAGTGCTGTAGTCCAGATAGTTCAGTTTTCTTTTCAAAATTTAGCGTTTGAATGGATTTGATATCTTCACTATATATTATATAGAAAATATATTTTTCTTTTGATCTGAAGAATTAAAATTGTGGCTAGGAGCCAATATAAGGAGTACTGGTTGCCAGATGCTTTTCTCTATAATATGTTTCTTCTAAAGCAGTCAATATTGAATTTGTAATGATAATTTATGAGTTTTTTTAAATTATCGGAATGATAATATATTTTTTAAAGAATCCATATTATTTGTAACGGATCTATAACCATTTCTAGTTTAATTATAATGACACATCATTTATTTTAAGTTAAAATTGGAATGTGATTTTCTTTGCTTTACTAGTTTTATATGTTGAAAAGACTGATTTACAGGGGCATAAAAAATTATGGTTAGAAGAATATATCTTAATATAAGATCTGTGATCGATTGCTATTATTTATTTGATTTTTAACGATTTATAACATTAAATGCTGTCTTAATTTTAATAAATTAAAAATATTAAAATAAATATTTGTATACTTTATGAACATTAATTTTGTAATTGAAGCAAAAACAATTTTTGCAAGTACTTATATTAATTTTTCAACATTTTCAAGATAGAATGTTATTGTTAGACATCAATAACCTCTTTTCCATTAGCTTTTAATTAAGGTGATTGAACTTTAATAAAAGATTTTCGACTCTATAAAATGTGATAGTCAGTAAATCTTAGGGATTATACAATGGAAATTTTCGATGCTTTTAAAACTGTCTAGACACCGAAAAATATCCTGTCATAGTTTATGTAGAAAATAAGAAGAAACACAATCAGAACACAACAGAATAAATTCTATCTAGTGAGATGATACGCTGCTTTATGAAACTATGTTGAGTTTTATATCAAACTATTGGTTACAACATGGCTAAGAATCGGTTGAATGCCTTCTATATTGATAAGAAGAGGAACATTGTGAAAAGGAATTGTAAAACCGCTATATTGATGGGTGAATGTATGCTGGCGCCGATGGAATAGCGAGTATCGCATGACTCCTATCGTAGCATAATTATGATCATCATACTTTATCCTTGTCGAGGATAAGGCTGCTATAAAGTTGTAAGGCTCACGGGTCGTTAGTTTTAAATCGGATTCTCTCATAATAATGCATTGTCCGAATTTTATGAACAAAAAATATCACATTTTATTCTTCAAAAAATGATATAAAGACCTCTTTACGACCAGAAAAACTTGGCATAAACAACTATATCGGTTACATCAATAATATATTTAAATTTAGCTAAAATTATTCGCCAATGATATTTATCTGAATGATGTTCCACAACCAAAATCATTAGGATTCTGAATAATATATATACGCTATATATATATATATATAGAAAAATTTTTTATATATGGAAGAGTAGCCTTTAGTGCAGATTTGTCCCGTGTAAATGATAAATGGAGTTGTCTAGGGCAGAAGTTTCACATTACCTGAAAGTTTTCTGTTAGATCTCTAGATAAATGATGGTAAGAGATGATTCGAAAATTGATGGGATTCTCAAAGTTCCCTTCTATTTATCTGGTGTTAGAATCTGCTTCTGGATAGAAAACAATGAGATTAACTTTTTAAGCTAAACGTAAACAAAATTAGATCTTTTTTTTTAAAAAAAGACGAAAAATTGATTACTTTCATTTAACAAGCAAAGAGTTTTAAAAAAATTTTTACGATTAAAACTTCAGATAAGTGTCAAACTTCAATTTTATCGCATCAAAACATGATACTGACTCTGAGAAATATAATATTTTTTAACTGTTTTCAGGTCTCAGAAACATTTTTTTTTAATAAATTTATATTTATTAAGAGAAGAAACGATACACGTAAAAAATATGTATAAACAATTATCTGTCATTTTATTTAATAAAACTTGATAAATATTTTAAGTATAAACGATACAGGTTAAAAAAATTCCTCATAAAAATCGTTTGAAGCCTTTTCTCCTTTTTTCTAGCTTTACTTTTCCTCAGGTACAGGAAGCGCTTCGTAATCACTGGTACACGAGAAGTGCATTTGAGTCAGCCAGACAATATATATTATCCAAGAAAAGAAGACCAGAAAAAAAGCAGGTAAAGTAAAAAACAAAAGCACTCAAATAAATCTGTATTCAAATACGATTCGTGCGATTAAAGAATGATATAAATGCGAAAATTCAGGTGATATTAATTGTTGAATTAAGTTTCGAGATAACAGGTGTTGCTAGCAACGAAAAATCTGCAACCAACACGTGAAAGGGGGGTTCTTTATTCCTATTTATACCAACGATAACAAACTCAAACAAACCGTGCATTAGAGTGAGAGACACCTCCGGACATCTGCGGCTTTGTAATGAGTGGTAGAGTAAATGACTTGTGTCTCGCCAACCGCTATTGATAAACTGCCCCAGGCAACAACGGGCGTACTAATAGCGATCTCTGTCTGTCTGTGACGCCTGAGCCTTCTGTAGCTACTAATAGCCAGAAGGGATAGACAGAGATGTTCTCGCTTTATCTCTTACCTTCGTTTTGTAAAGGAGATACTTCGATCCTTCCTTTCGAATTTCCATATCTCACATCCTTGTTTTAAACTTATTAGTGAGAGATAAAGAGATCCTTCTCCAATTTATAATAACCTTACGTAAATCTATTAATAATAAACTTCTGTAGCCTAAAACCATCACTATTCTATGCTGCAAGACTTAATTTTAATAGTAATAACTAAGTTTTTAATCCTTTGTGTTTTGTTAAATGAAACTTCCTGTATATTAAAGATGAATGGTTTCAGTATAATCCAACTTCCATTTATCTCTAATAAACTACCAAATTAAACTATTTAATTCTAATTAAACATTGTATAATAGTGCGGTATATCATCTATAAGATCATTTTAATGATTATATCCGTCTATATTTAGATATATAAATCCCGAACACGTCTCTAGAACCGAGTTGGTAGCCTTTTCATAAGAGATTTGCCACAAATTCCTACATCTCTACAGATTAACATCGCTCGCCAAAAATCCAAAATAATGACAAGTAATCCCGTATTTATAGAGAACTAGAACAAGTATGGGAGTCGAATGGTGTACCTGACCCAATTAGAACCCTCTAAATTGAGCTTAGACGTGTCAGATTACAATGATTTACATTTTGGATATAGTTCTATAATCAAATCGTTCATCGCTAAAGTTATGCAAATCTTAGTTAAAACGAATCTTTTTTTTTTTAATCTAAGAGCTAATTGAGTCTAAAATTCTAAAATATTATATAATGCGCCCTTTCCATTCTAAAAAAAAACTTGTCTTATAAAAACGGCTTAAAATTTGAGTAAGAAAATGGAAGTTTGCAATAATTTACAAGCTACTCTTCTCAGATATGCAAAAGTTTGTTTTGCGAAGTAAAATATGCTAACGTATGAACTAAATTTATAAATAAAAAGTGCTGTGAATGACTTTTCTCACTTTTGAATCAAAAGTGCTGTAAATCACAAAACTTTTTCATTAAAATAATTAAATTATTTATGTTTAAAAATTAAGAAATATTTTTTATGTAGATAACAAAATAATTATTTTAACAAACTAGTAAACTCGAAAAATTATTATTTAAGCAGCTAAGAAACTTTTAAATTTAATTTTTTTCGTCTTTCTGAAATATTTAAACTCAATTGGCTATCATCTTAAAAGTTTCGAAGTTTATTGGTTAACGTTTATAAACGCTTTAACCTAATTGGCTGTTTATTTTTAAACATTTAAACTCGATTGGTTACCGTTAAACAAGCTGTCAATCAAAAGAAAAAAAAAAAAATCTCGAGTGTGATTGGTTAACGTCTAAATAACGTATACGAAATTGAATATAAATTTCAAATATTCGAAACTTGATTAGTCAGTTTTTTTTTTACGAGCGGATTTCAAACTTAATTGGTTGTCAGGAAATTTTAAACGCGTCACGGATTTATTGACGTACGATTGGTTATTAATAAATAAAATGACAGAAGTGCGTTATAAAAAAAACTTATAATAATAACGAGATCTAATTAACGAGGTAAAGGTGGAAAACTTAATTAAAATGAACTAATTTTGGATTAAAACTCGACCGCACTGGTTTGAAAATTAATTTCGTATTCGAAATAATCATTCAAATCCCTATAATTAAGTAGCAAGTAACGATGTCCGGTTCTATCAGTCGGTTTTGAATTTCAGTAATCTCTCTCTCTCTGTCTCTGTTTTCCATACATAGGAGAAAAGCATGGGCACAAACGGTTTATACAGTACATTTCTCTTGATAAATGGACAAGCGAGGAAATTACCGTCTGATTTAGTCGCACTATCACATCTAGCGATTCTCTTCGCAAGCGCAAGCAACATTACAACTTGAATAATGAATATGATTAACTGCAGGCCATTGTTTCTGCAATAAATGCCAGAGGAATGGAAAGAAATGAAGCGCATCTTCTATAAGGTAAAAATAAGAAAAGATTGCGAGATAGTATTAAGAGATTTTAAATTTATGTCCCAGCCATGTGCATAATAGTCTCTACAAGTCTTTCGTTCTTTTTTCTTTTCTTTTTATTTTTATTATCTCCTCCCGAATCTCTCCTTGTTTCTCGTTGTAAAAGTGTTGAAGTATTGAATATTGGAGTGGAGGATTGAAAGAAGTGATTTTTTTATCATTGCATTTTTATTTGAATTTTTTTTATTATTAAAAAGTCGTCGCTGCTTGGAGCGTTTTCCTTCCTTTCTAATTTCTTTCAGTCATTTTTTTTCCTCCCTTTAAGATGAGCACAGCAAGGGAGAATGAATATAGAAGAAAGCGTTAATGTTATACTCTTATCTGTCTGTTTTCTGTTTTTTTTTTTTTTTTTTTTTTTTCTTTTATTACCAGTTGATTGACGGAACTCACATACAAATTTTTTTTTTTTTTTTTTTTTTACTTTTCTTTTATTACCAGTTGATTGACGGAACTCACATACAAAGTTTTAAGAAGTAGCGATAACGACTCGTTCTAATTTTTCGTCTTTCTAACGCCGGGATTCGATAACAGATGGCGTTAAGAGACCGAAAATTTTTTAATTAGCGAAATTTTAATAGTAATTTTCTTTAATTGCAGTTAAGCATTCGATATTAATTCAGAAGAAGTAATTTGTTTTAATGAATCTTTTTTTCTCCCTCTGCTGCTTCGACGTTTCGTAGAAAAGCAGTAGAAACGTTACAGTTGCTGAAAAAAAAGCTTAAAAAAAAAAAGACCACCCGCGGCACCGAAACCTTTCTCTAAAAGTGAGATTTGTGAAGCTTCCACCGAAGAAGACCTTGCACTTCAGCAACGTTTCTATTAAACGAAACCATACAAAAGTAAATTCGGCACAAAACTAACCTAATTTTATACATGTAAATATATTCAAAAGATTTTATAATTTTAACGCAGAATGCATAAACATGTAGACTTCTCTTTCAGTAATTAAAAAATGAAAAAAATAAAAATTCTGCTAACCAAAATATACCTATCCGAAACTTTAAACGGATACCTATAAATACACCATTTAAAAAGCGTATAAAATGATAAAATACATTGGTAAACGTTTATAACTTCTACAAGTAGAGCTTGATTATACAGTTAAGGTTGGCAAGTTTTGGCTAAAGACCAATACATTCTGGTTATTCGGTGGTTAAGTACAGACATGCTGCCGTACGTGATTGCGATTTAGATAAAGCCACGATTGATTACTGTAATTGTCAGAGTAAAAGTGTCATTCTATACTTGGTGATGTTCCAATTGCAGCTGTCTCAGAAATTAGTAGAAAGTAACCGATGTTAAAAGCGACGGTTTGATCGAGTTAAAATTCCTTACTGATAATTATCTAACCGCTAACATATATAAACAAAATTAAGAGGTTAATATAAGGTTTTCTAAATAATGTTACTGTCTTCTTCATTTTTTTTAGCTTCTTCTTTTTCTTTCTAACTTCTCCCCTGTGAAGGGCGTCGTCCGTATTTTTTTATAAACGTATCTATATAAGTACACTTGCTTCTTCTATATTCCAAGGTATAAACGTGTAGAATCCGAATACAAAGTTATATTAACATTTATGAAAATGTATAAAGATAAATGAGACGATATTAAGTAAATTGTGGTCTCGATGGGATACGAATTGGTAAATTAGTGGATTAAAATTAAACGAAGCGAAGAAGAGTTGGTCTAATTCCGTTGTAATGCATTCTAACAAGATGCAGTTACAATTAAATCATTTTAAATACTTTTAGAGCTTCGAATTTACATTCTAATGACGGTAGAAACCTTAAAAGATTGGGTGAAGAAGCACCAAACTTGTCGAAGATCTTACGACACGTAGAAAGTATTCCGTACAAGGTTACTGTTACTCTTTTTAAACCGCCAGTTTGTTTATAATTGCATAAATTCAGAAGCGAACTTTTGCACAGTTTTGACAACAACCGGCTCCTTTAAAAAAGGGGGAGGGAAATACTTTTAGTTTCACAGAAAATGCCGACTCTAGTTATATATCCTATTTAGTCCAATTGCAAAGGCAGACAGATGCTCTATTTATAAAAGCGAAGGATTGCCGACAGTCAGTTAGGTGGGTTGAGGTATGGTGATGCATTCCTCTGTAAACATGGCGTGAAGTCTTTTTGGATGGCGCATACAAAGAATTCATTAAGAAAGAATTCTTGCGAGGAACGATAAGTTTAAGTGGAAACAAATTCAACCCAAGACGAAGTTTAGTTTTACACCCTTCTCGTAAGGCAGAAATAATGATTAATAAAAACCGTAACTAGTTCGCCTAAACTTTCTAAAATTTTTTCTCGAATAAAGCCAGGTTTTCTTTCTTCTCTTGTTTTGCTTCTTAAAAGCTTTAAACGCTATTTCTGTTTAGAATTCTACAGACTTCCTTCAGTTAGAAGTGAGCGAAAACAAACGGAAGTTTTCTTTAAAACAATGCTACAACTGTATCGAGGTAGAAAGCATGGAAAAACCATGAATTTATTTTTTATTGAATTGGACAAATTTTCTGTCTGGTAGATTGTCGTTGCAGGCGACTGACAACTGTGACCATCAACTTGACAAGCGTGACTGTTACAGCAACAAAAATCAACATTCTCGGACTTACGTCGTGGTCTTTTCAAGACTGTATGCTGGATTCCATCAACCAAAACGGTAATTTCATTCAATTAATAAATATTTTAATCATATTTTCTGTTTATTTAACAAAGAATCACGTCCAAATTTATGCTAAGACAAATAAAAAATATATATATTCACCCCGTTTAATCTGTAATTTTAATAAATCTTTAAACTGCACTCAATGTTCTTTTTTTTGTTCTCTTCTTAACTTCTAATTTATAAAAGATAAAAAGGGAAAAATTCCTGAATAAAAATATTCTTCTTGTTCCTCTTTTCTTTATAATTCAATATTGTACTTCTGAATTTATTCATTGTTGGAAATTCGCCAATATTCAACAGATTCTTTAAAAAAATGACGACGAACAAGTTCGTTTTATAAACTTTTTTCTGCTTTAAAGTTTAGAAGAAGGACTCTGCTTTTACTCAATTAAAAAAAAAAGCACATATCTTTACTTAAGAAGATTAATAAGAATGTCAATTTACAGAAAAGAAACATTATATATATATATATAAAAAAAAAAATAAAACTGTTTTATAGAATATAGATTAAGATTCAATTTAATAACACAAACCGAAATTTTGGAAAACTTCGTGTATTGATAATTGGTTGTTTTAAACGATAAATTAATTTTGCATAACAACAATATGATTAATTATGCATAGTATGCATAATTGTTGTTATTATCGTTTGTGTGATAGAGAATATAACTTCATTTGAATTCAATCATAAGAATGCCTGAAGCCAGCATACATCTCAGAATTCCTATTTGATCAAGTAAAAGTAATGTTTGATGATAACATGGAATAATTCCCTTTGGGAACAACTTTAATCCAAAATAGGTTCTGTATCTAGAAGGGACTAACCTTTTTTTCGATTTTGGGATGATTGCTACATCTTTCCGAGAACTAATCAGGTTGGTTCGGCTACGAATTTACTTTTCTATCTACAACTTTAGCTTTTTTTAAAATTCAAAGTGTATATATATATATATATATTTATATACATTTCTTTCTCTTGTTTTGCTTCTTAAAAGCTTTACACGCTATTTCTGTTTAGAATTCTACAGACTTCCTTCAGTTAGAAGCGAGCGAAAACAAACGGAAGTTTTCTTTAAAACAATTCTACAACTGTATCAAGGTAGAAAGCATGGAAAAACCATGAATTTATTTTTTATTGAATTGGACAAATTTTCTGTCATTCATACAAACAAAAAAAAATGTTCTTGCTTCTAGATGAGATGAGCTTTATTTATCTGAAGAAGCGCAAGAGCTTTTTCTTCCCTACAACTACCAGCTTTATAATGGCAAAATAAAGAAGAGCTTAAAAAACTATTTTAAACTGTGTTGTTAAATTAATTTTTAGAAGGTTTTTATTAAAATTACTTTTTTATTTTATTTTTTGTAAATTTATCAGAAGACTATTTAGTAGAAGAGCATTTTGCATAAGAATTTTCAGTCACATTGTTTCTTCAAATGCGAAATTTTTCCCCTTTTTCTCTAGCGTGGATAATGTTTTCCTGAAGAAATTAAAATTTTCACTGGATGAACAGTAATTAAAGCATCTTTTGTAACCGAGAATCGATAGAATTTCGCGTAATTAAAAAAAATAATAATAATTTTAAACATATAAAAGAACTCTTTTGTGTGTCGAAATATTCTTACATTTCAATAAATGCAAAAGTGTAGAATTCCTTTAATGAAAATAAAAAAATACGATTTTTTTCTCTCTTTTAATAACGTTTATGAATATTTTCTCGTCCTTTACCATTTTTAATATATCATCAACAGAAAAAAAATCGCAAAAAAAGAATATTTTTTTTTTTATATATAACAACCGTTTGAACTGCACGAAATTACATTTGGTTCTTATACTCTTCTTGCTATTGTTTCCGGAATAAATTTTCGCCACTGTTTGTATTTTCTTATAAAAAATAAATAAATAAAAAATATAACAATCAAAATAACACTTTTTATAGTTTCCACTGTTATCCAATAAACATCTAAAAATTTCTAAAAAAAAAATCTGGTTTATATCTCGCTCAGCATACAAAATACTTTCATCTTTTTCTGCCACAAAATATACATCCATCAAATTTATGTATCTCTCTTTTTCTGCACTAAAAAAAAAACAAAGGAAAAATTGCAAAGAAGACATTTTAAAACCATCTACAATATTTTTCCATTATATAGAATCAGGTGAGAATGAGAAAAATCATTTTGATGATTGACAAAATTTGAATAAAACGATTGAGAATTGCTTCGTTTGAAAAGATGATTTATTTACATAAATGGAATTCTGTGCTATGATTGTATAATGCTGTTGCCTATATATATATATATATATATATCGTTTCGCTACAATAGACAGTACACAATTATCCTTCCTTCTAACCAAATGTTTAAACTGTAGGCTAAATGTATATGATGTAATTGTTAGGATATCATTAGATCCATTGGGAAACGAATTGTGCTATAGTTACAAAGCCAGACACGTCAACATGAAAGATGACCAACATGACAGAAACATTGTCCATCTATTATATGTCCTGTTTCGTTGTGTCATCGTTAGATGCTGATGAATCGCTGCACTTCAAAACCGAACAGGGCCTAAATCACGTTGCGATAAAAGGTCAGTTAGTACCCAACCCTTCGATATAAGTCTACAAGACTTATACTGAAGGTTAAGACGGTGAGAAAGGAGAAAAAGAAAACAATATGTTCCAAACAACAGGTTAAACTTTCGTACAGCATCCGTAGAAAACGATGCAAAATCATCGTTTTGCCTCCACAAAAAAAAAAAAATAATAATAAAAAGCTTCAAATTCGGATGAAAAATGGAAGAAACATTTCGATATTTTTTTTACAAAATTAATTTTTTTCTGCTTGTTTTCCTTTCACTGAACTATAAAGAATTTAAGTAACAAATTTTAGAAACATTCAAAAATTAATTTTAGCGATAAAAGTTATCAAAAACGAGCTGCATTAAATATTAAATATTCTTAAGAATAAATAGAAAATCCGTAACGATCCCTAGGTCAATAGTAATATTAGAAAATCGTTAATTATTCCATTCTTTTCGGCATATCGACCGAGTTTTAAAGATATTTCGGGAACTCTTTGCTACCCAATCCATACGGACGACAATTGACTATATTAGCAGAAATTTAATTCGAAAGTTTAGCATTCGAGATGCAGATTATAGCGAAAGACTCAGAGGAAATTTTTTCCCTCTTCCATAAAAAAAAAAAATCTCCATCCGGAAAGAGCACTAAAACTATCCGGAGGAGGGGAAAATGGATAAAATTCGTGACCAAAGAGACGACTTGTACGGAAATAACGATTAACTAAAATTATTTGATGATGTGTGAATTGAAATCATCCGTGAAGAGAAGGGTGTTAGAAAGGAAGCTTGAATACTAAAGTCTCTTATTACTTCTGCGAACAATTTGATCTTTTTCTGTAGTAATGAGTAAAAAGTTCTCTTGCTGTGAAGTGGTTTTATTTACACTGCAGATGAGAAAGAATTTTTACATTCATTTCGAGCAGTAAATATGTTAAAAAGAAAAAAAGCTGTGCCGAAAATTCCACGCAATCTTCCATACAACTCGACACATCCGAGGCACGATTCTTTTAAGGGATTCAGGGACTCTATAAAAGAAAAACTAATTATAAGAGAGAGGGGAAAAAAATTAACGTTTCAGAAGCAGTGTTCATGAAGACGAAACTATTCAAAAACGTCTATTCGATCAATATTCATGAAGTTTTTAAAAGAAACTAAGTTGGAAGAAGAAGAAGAAGAAGATGTTGCATTTGTTCCACTCTCTTTCATTACCGGTATGCAAAGATGCAATAGTGTCCAATTACCTTCTTCCCTTTACATCCTGTACATTGTAAAACATCAGAACAAGAATAAAAAATGTTCACATCAAAAGGTTAAAAGGAGCATAGAACCAAAGAATGAATAATGAACGGCAACTCTTTTAAGAGTCTTGCTAATAAGAATTTTTTTTTAACAGCATTCATAAACTGACCGGAATTATTGTGCTTGACTTTAATTAGATATTCTACTTGCAACCATTATGGCACATGTAGCATGCCTAATCTTTAAAAATAACATGTGCTCGGAATTACAAATTTAAAAGAAAAATTAAAAAAATAAATAATAAGAGAGGAAACAGAAAGCGAGAGAAAGAGAAAAATCATTACAATATTATATATAATTACGGATATTTATAATATTCAAAAGTAGACTTTTACATTTACATTCGAGGAATAGATAGAATTACTTCGCTTCTTTTATTGTTATTAATAATTTAAAAGGAATTATTTTTAGAATTCTAAAGAAAAATAATTTAATTTTTTTCTATCTTTTTTTCTATAGTTAAAATTCGCATTCGAAGAAAGAAAAAGTTAATCGGATTTATGAATTTTGAGCGCATTTTTTGACAGTTTGTTTTCTTACAAAGAAGGAAAAAATAAATATTTCCTTCTTTTGCAAGAAAACAAATTGTCAAAAATGTTGTTATTATTATTATTGTTATAATAAACAATAACAATAATAAAATTTTTTCTTAGGATTAAACTTTTAACAATTTCCTCGCATCTTTTATTCAAACGAAACTTCGAGAGGTAAAAATTTCCGAACTTTTGAATTTCGGCATTTATTAAAGATATTGTAAACAATAAGTCTTTTACGGAATTGCCTTGTTTCTTTACTTTTAAAGAAGGGATTCTTTCTGTTTTCTAAGAAAATATTCGAGTGAAAAGACGTCGGAAAATATCAAAAACTGCATATTCCGCTTTGAAGACGTATAATAAGATGTTTAGAGTAAAGTCTCGCTTCGCATCTGGTTTGATCTGCTTATAAAAGTACAGTTTTCGGTATTATGTTCCTTAAAATTCATTTTGTCCCTTTGCTAACAGCAGCTGTAACATTCAAAATAAACAGTATTTTTCATAAAAGTTATTCAAACGTTTTAGAAGCATAGAAGTTGATGTGATTTTAAACGATTCCAAACGAACTTAGTGCGCGCATTTTTTTTAATTAATAAAAATATAATAAACAAATTAAAGTTTAACAATTTGTGAGAAACTTATTCCGAATATATTTCTGACATTAAATATTCATAGTTTCTTTAATTTTGGACAATAATCCGAGAAAAGAGAGCATCGAGTTTATGCAACAATTTCTGTGGTTATAAGCATATTTCGTGAAAAAGAAAGCATTTCTGAATGAACTAGTCTACAAAAATGAAAAAATAGATTGAAAAACATTGTTCTAGTGTTCTCCAAGGGACAAAGATGGACACACAACAGCTGCAAAGGACGAAAAACGAACCACTACTCTCAAGAAGAATTATATAGGTCCCAACGATATATGGCAGGGAGAATCTGCTCAAAACAGGATCTCTTACACATAACGACGATATTTTTTTCTTCTTCTTCTTCTCTTCTCTCTCGAAAAGAAACTCCAATTATCTTTAACCAGTTTTAACAAGAAAACATATTTTTGTTGATTTTAAGTTAGATATTTTTCTTTTTCCGATTTAAAAAATATTTTATATGTATTAAAACTTTTTTCTGTATTATCGGTATAAATATCCAGGAAATATTTTTATTGCCTTTCCGAAGATGGTTAAGAAAAAAAAAAAATAACAAGAAAAACTTTTCTCCTTATAAGAGGAACTGTCTGGAAGGAAGATTGGAAATCCAACAGCTAAAGAGTACAATAAAAACGCCTGTGGAAACAAACTTTTGCTGTTAAACGATAGCATTGAAGGCAACAGATCACCTCAACCACATTTTCCCTTTTTTCCCAGCTTCCTGCAGTTAATAGACAAAGACGGGTTTCGATGATGTATTGTTGTACAAGTTCTCAGTTGTTTTTCTGTACAACAGTCAGAACTATCTAGCTACTGGAACAAATGACGTGTTTGTCACGCAAGTCGGAATAAACTCTACCGTGAGAATGTCACGAAATGTTATTTTTTTCTAGCGATTAAAAACTTCTATGTATTAGTAGAGATTCTGTGCATTATATCGATGTAGGAGGAGGAAAAAAAATTAAAATCAGTTTCCGTGTATAGAATGTTTACAAACATAAAATTCTCATCATAAAAAAACGTGATTCGGTTCAGTATCGAGTCTGATAAAGTTGCAATTACGTCTTTCCCTTTCTCTTCGTTTTATAAATATATATATGTATTCTATATTTGAGATTGAACATACATGAAAATTTCTACGAAAATTTCTCATTTTGATAACAGCAGATCAATCATTTAATGTTAGACAGTTGAAATGTTTGTGACAGTTGAGGCGTAGCTTTCGTGCAAATGTTTCCAATTCCGCTCGACAGATTCGACTTTAACCGAAAAATTTTACCAAAAATGTCATCACTTTCATTACTATAAAAATTTTCAGTTTCAAAATTTAAATTTTTTTTTTTAAATATAAAAGTATAAAAGTTTTCTTATTAACTTCTACAGCATCTTTTTCCCCCCTTCTTCTTCTCCTTCTCTTTCTCTCCCTCTCTCTTCCTTCCCAGATTTTTTTTGCCTAACAATAGCGTGTTTTTTTGGTTAAAATTCGTACAAAAGTATAGACGAAAACAGTGTTACAATAGTATTATTATTATTATACGGTTCGGTTGAGTTGTTACCGCAGTTACAACACCTGCAATAACCGACTGATTTTTATCAAAAAACTTCCTGACATATTCTAACGGTCGATTTTTATTATTCTTAATGATTTCGAGAAGCGAGACAATTTAGAAATTCGATGAAATGTGAAATTTGTTAAAATTATGCTAAATCAATTTTTTTATTCTCTCCTTCCCACCTACTTCCTCGGGTTATTTTTATACATGGAGAGTTTCATTACTACATACATTATTTATAAATACTATATAAGTGCGTAAATGCAATTTTATTTAAGTAAATTTTATTTTTGTTAGATTTTAGCATAAAATAAATATATATATATATATATATATAAAACTATTTTAGCGCATTAACGACTACTTTTCACATATATATTTTAAAATATTAGAAAAATAATTAAAATATTTCGTTACACGTCCGACTGACAATTACGTTCAAAATATGCATTTTTCACATTATAGTCTCCATAAAATGATAAAATAAAGAAACTGGAAACATCTTTAAAATGTAAAAAAAAGGTATAAAATCCATAAAACTGTTATATAAATCTGGATAATGTTAAAAGAGTAGAACCAAAGCAATTTGTTCATTCGCATATCTTACTGTCTATGCTATTTTATCATCATTCTATGCATGAATAAAACAAAACAGCATTATTGTGTCCATGAACAATCGTAAGATAGTACTGTATGGTTAGATAGGACAATACGATCAGTAAGATAGAACTATTCAAACGTTTATTGATCTCTGTGCTTTCTAGACTTAACTATTCTTCTGTTAACGAATTTTGCATACTCGATTACGTCTGAATACTGTAAACTTTATTATCTTTATGATTATAGACTCCTTTTTTTACATAAATCTATTCTTAGAACTATAATAATGGCTATACTGTAAGTATAAAATGATTATATACCAACTTATTTCTCGTTACGAACTGATATTTTCTCCATTAATTTATCTATGGCATCGAATACTTTACTTATATCTTGTTAATTCATATGGAGAAACATTCGAAAGTAAACAATTTTCTGATTGTGTGTTATTTTTTTTTTTAAATAATCAAAATAACAAAGTGTAAATTAATTAAAATATCACGAAGAAAGTTTTCTTTCGGTCTTGAGATTCGTAATTCTGATTATTAAACAAAAGGCGTGAGAATTGTGATAACAAAATCGAAGTTTGGCCGGTAAACATCAAAGTTAAATATTATTAAAGAATCGTATTCTGTTGAGAAATAAAACAAAAATTTATTTAATTTATTAAATAAATTAATATTTTACGCTTGAATTTCTAGTATCGTTACAGTCGCTCCAAGAATTGCAGTGATCAGAAAAATGTTTATTTTTAATCCAAGGTCGATCGGTATGCTTTATGCTACTTTAGTAACACTATTTCATTACTTTATTATCAAATATTTTTGATAAAAATTAAAGTTGGAATTATTAAGCAACTGTTGAATTTCAACTGCCTTTTTCTGGTGACTCTGACTTAATGGAACTTCAGTTAAACAAATTTAGATTTAATTATTGTGTTTACTGTTGACACCGAAGGAAAACCAGTATGGTTCCCATTATATACACTTGAAGAATGTTAAATGTAGCCATCTTACGAAAGTCTACCATATAATTTAGATATCTAAAGTCGGTAAAACGTGATGAATCTACGAGGAAGAAGAAACTGAAATCAACTTCTGTTCCAAAGGTTTATTTATAGTTATACACTTGATTCTTGTTACTGTAACTCGAGGAAACCCCAAAATTTGTGACATTATTTTATATAGCTAGGCAATTGTTTTCGGACCTCTTAAGTTTCCACGACTTAAAAATTTGTTAGAATAGAAGAAAGTACAGAAGGTTTTTCTCTATCAATTATCTGGACAGGAAACGGTTCTTGATCATTTTCAAGAGAAAAATCTTAAGAGACATCAAAGATCGAAGCATTCGAAAAACTCGACAGAAAACACGCAAGACCCAGATAGATTTGCTATTTATAGTTACTTTAAGTGTTCGGAAGACGAAAGCTTTTTATGATAGTCCTGATGGGACGAAAAAGAACACAGGCATGACCAAAGATACGCTCGACTTAACAACATAAACCTTCAAATTATTTGGTAACTAAGGAAGATAGTTTTTTTCTATTTTCGAGGAAAACCTATATCACACTCCTACCGAACTTCAAACAATAGAAGTGACTTAAAAATAACCAGTAATTCCTTTGATATCTCGATGGTAACAACAAAGCCAAGTCCCATTCATATAAAAGTAGATAATACTAGAGTAGTTTTTTTTCCAATCCTTCTCCTTAAAAGCTAGCTACTACTTTATGAAGAAATTCGATGCGTAATCACAAGATTTTTCAGGATTTAGTAGGATTTTGGTTAGGAAAATACACGAAACTAGCTTAAATATGTGGAAGGAATGCACATATCGCACATGATCGTGGCAGTTGACATGGCGAAGTATCACCAACAGCTGCAAAGTGATGCATAAATCCTTCAACATCTCACCGAGTGTTGGGATAGCATTTCTAGTTGAAAAGAATGTTAAATGACTTCGATTTATAACAGGTTAAAAGTGTTTTAAAATTCAAAAGGCAATTTTATTATCGCGATTTAAAAAAGAAAAAAAAATGTAGAAGAAGAAAAAGGAAAAAAAAAATTGCGCTTTTACTCGCTAATGTACATTTTTTAATTAAGTAGCGAGGTTTTAATTTTCTTTTGCTCTTTATGAAAGCTTAATTAACTTTTTTTTTTTTTTTTTTTCGCGGATGGATATCATTCTTGAATTTCTAATTCTGTTATTTGGTAGGACTTGCAAAGATAATGTGGTGTGTAAGATTACTATTATTCTTTTGTAGCTTTTGATGTTGTTAGGATATTCCGGTGCATACTTTAAAAATCTGAATATATTATTTATTAATAATTATTCTTTTAAGCTGGAGAAACAAAAAAAGAGAGCAATTTTGGTTTTAAAATATATGTTTTTTCGGTCATCCATATCATCAACACACCTTTTACACCTTTATTTTTTTTAAAAGATCCAGTGATAATTTTTATAGATTTTCCTTAAAATATTAATCAACTTTTAAATGCTGTTCAACAAATTCTGAATGCAATCTTTGATAAAAGTTGTTTTTAAAAGGTTTGCATCGATGGAGAATACTTACTAGTGTGCAAAGAAATGAAAATAATGGCTCAAATATAGACGTGAACTTTTATATTTTCTAGCCTACCGTATTACATAAATGTCGAAAATAAATTCCCTTTTTTGTATTTTTCTTTTTTTCCTGCTTCAAAAACAGACAGTTTATAAGCCAGCAGTTTGACAAAAGAGAAATAGCTGTTGTGCAACTAATCCCTGATGAGGATAAATTGTCTTGAGGGTCAAGGAAATGAACGAGCCTTAGGTAATTCTTCCAAACAGCTTCCATACAGTTCTAATGGTTCTATGTAGCTATTTACATTGCCTGTAGGTGGTTTGATTGCTGCCGTTTTTGTAGCTGTTTACGATCAGTTTCTTTTTTTTTTTTTTTTTTTTGGAGTTATTCCTAAGGCATTAGTGCTATATTAGGAGTTGTTTTTTTTTTTTTTTTTTTTTAAATCCTACCCGTCCAGTTTATTTTATGCTACCAGGTACGATGTCAATTCTTCCATAAAAGAAAGGACCACAAAAAATTCTCCACACGTTTTTTTTTTCTTAAATTCTAATCGAATTAATTTGCTGTTTGTTCTTAATTTTTAATAAATTATCTCGCTTTTTAAAATCGTTATCGACTTAAATACAAAAAAAAAATATCTCCAGCATTTAATTCGAAAAAGATTTTCTAGTTTCTCCACGGAATCGCTCTTAAAATATTATATAATTATTGGAATCGAGTGTAAAAAAATCGATAATAACTTGGAATCGTATCGATTTTCGTCGTTTTAGAGTCGTTTTGGCTTGCATATAATATGTACTGTATGTCTGCATATATATTTTATAAATATACGTATTTTTTAACCTGAGAAAGTTGGGTTGTTTTTATTATTATTAAATTTTTTTTTTATATTCGTTCAATGAAAAAATATCCCTTTTAAGATCGCCAAAACTTTCTTGGCAGAATAAGAAGAGAGAAAAGAAAAAAAAATTACATAAGATAGAACAGAACATAAGGTAACATTTGACGATAAAACTATCAAGAGACCTTAGGCCCAATTCTATCTTTACTTCTACCCTCGCGGCTCGTTGTATTGTCTGCTACCTCCTACCAGATGAAGCTCTTGTACTATCTGATAACAAAGTGTTCTTGTTAAAAGATATAAACTCATAATAACTTGAAAAATAGCTTCATAATTCAAAAGACGTGTTGCAAGAATACGAAAAATCGTATGAAAAAGATATGGTGTTCTCTCTTTTTTTTTCAGTTTCTTTAAAATACACGTATCGTAGTTTCTGTGTCACTATCACTACTCTCAGGAAGTCGATCTTACTACATAAAGCGATATCAAAACTTGTTTAAGAGCAACTGTACAACTTTTACAGCCCCGCAGACTGTGCCTCGGGCATTAATAAGTTGTGTTTTGTTCTCGTAAAAAGTATTTAATTTACTAGATTAAACGATACGCAACCGAACTTGTTACAGATACGTTTTGAGAAATTGCCACCACCCGTACAGGATTTTTTTTTTCTTTCCCTACTGTCTCTTCTTTCGTGACGTGACATAATAAGGTTTTAATGAAAATGTTTTCTCCCGGTTTTAATCTGTAATTAAGTCTAGAGTCATTTCTTTTACACGTGTTAAAGGTTATACAGGTCGTCTACGCTTGATGAAGCACAACTCTCTCTCTTTTTGTTTCCTTCTATAAGCTGCAAAAGAGACTCGTGCTTAATCCTGAAGGATATTTTACGATGACAACTAGCTTCCACTTGTTCTTAGTTATTGCTTCGTAAGTTAAGAAGTGATTGTACTCTGCAGATTCATATTTCTACCAGATTTTATTGGTGACAATGCCAGAGGTGGATGTGTTGTTTACTCCTCTCAGGATTTTCCTCTTTGACAGTATAGACTTGATTAAATACCGAGAACTTATCCCCATAACGACTATACTGTTAACAGACCAAATTTTAATGGGAAGTAAATCTTTTCTTAAAAAAAAATTATTTCAATTTTTAAGCGTAACTTTTTATTAATAACTCCTGATGCGATCACTCAACTGATCTTCGATTCTTCTCATTTTTCAGGATTGAAAAGTAAGTTTTGTTTACTTTATTTTGGTACATTTATTTTAACTTTTCATCCGTTTTGTCGCATTGCAAATTATAATAAAAATAAAAGAAATCGGAGCGGATATGATATATATAAAAAAAAAAAAAAAAAAAATCGGAGCGGATATGATATATATATAAAAAAAAAAAAAATGAAATTCTTCTTCTTCTTCTTCTGTTAAGTTAACCAGATAACTGGTTATATTATACTCAAGAACCGAAAGTGAGAATAAAATAATGCAAATTTATTCTAAAGATGTGGAAGATATATTTGACATTCTCGCCTCCGGTCAAAATCTTTCATCTTCTAATAATTCTAATATCAGAATATCTGGAGTGAAGAAGACATTGACCTCAGCACAAGAGATTAATAATTCTCTCTCGTACGCTTGAGTAACCTTTCCTTCCTGTCTTTTGTTAACCACCTGCGAGGAACAAGGGCGAGGAGACACACATGGTCTACTTCTTTGTCATCTGGAAAGCGGAACGGGTTACTCCGAGATCTCTAGGTAATTAGATTAGGGCACAGTTGACGCGATTTTTTCATAGCCCGGGGCATCTCAGTTTACTCTCTATGATAAAACTGTAGCTGCTTTAAGTTTATACACTCTTTAACAGACTGGAAACTAAGACACAACTCACTCTCTCTCTCTTATGAGAAACGATAGAATTTTAAAAGGTTTCGGTGAGATTATTCTAGCGTGGATGCACTGCGACAATTTACAATTGAAGGATCTCACTGTGTCAAAATCCTTTATGGACTATAACTGGAGACTTTGTACTTGACAGCTCTTGAGAATTTTATAATTAATAGTCGTTGCATCCTGTTGCATAAAGTTTTACAAACATATATCGTGTGTATTTGCAGAAATTCGCAAAATGTATGGATGCCTATACACATTGAAACATTTATCTAGATAGAGAATGCAGAACTGATTAAAAGCACATGTTTAGGATTTAAAAATTTTGATGTCTAGAAAGGACTATTCAATGTTTTTATAGAATTTGGAAACATATCATACTTTTTAAAGAAAGAAAACAGTATTTTTTCTGAGATAAAATGAGAAAAATAACTTTATATGTTCCAAAAAAACAATTTTTCTAATTAAATAAAAATATATATAGATGTACGTGTACAGAATACGCTATAGAAACAATATATATACTCAATATAAAAGATAGGATATGAGGTATTTTTTTTAAATGATCTCAAAAAAAATTTATTGTATTTCGATAAAAATTTTCTAGAATCGGTAAAAATGTAGCTGGAGGCTCAAAGAATCGTCTGTCAAAAGGGGAAGGACACAGATGATGAATTATTAAGAAAACAGTGTGGTGTCTCCCAGGATGTCTACTCTATCGAACTTAGAGAGTTAATTGAAAACCCTGCGGCTCAGAATCTATACATTACAACCGACATATTTGTCACTAAGAAGCCTGTAATTTCACACCCCGGTAATATTTTTAGTCTGGATAACAAAAAAAAGTTGTTCTTTCCCTTCGCGAATGGCTCGTATAATAGTCGGAGCAGATCGCTGTTGTTTCGGAAGCTTTAACTATACATCTGCCCTCCTCGTTACGTCCCACTCGACTACCGTTCCTAAGCGCCCTCTGCGGAACACCCCCCTCTAACGCGCATGCGTATATTTGCATCACGTGCTTATCGATCCTTGTAAGGATAAAGGACGTATCGCGTGTTTGTTGGAGCTCAGTTATGTTGGAGCCATCCGATGCAGCAGGAACACAATGGGGCGTGGGTGCTGTCGGTTAGACAGGTGTCAATCGGAAACCAGGAAAGAATGGAGAACTACCTGCATCGCTAAGCAGATATCACGAGTTATACTCCAAAACTGTAACTATGCTTCTACCGGTTGGGAATTAGGTGATATAGGACTCGTAATTCTAGTGACTTTTGTTTGTATCATGTGTTACTGTAATTCGTTGGGGGGTGAATTTGTGCACGATGACATTGTAGCTATAACGACAAACCCAGACGTTTTGGGACATTCGTCAATCAAGCAACTGTTCCTCAACGATTTTTGGGGAAAACCCATGGCTGATCCCAACAGTCACAAATCATATCGTCCTCTCACAATTTTGACTTTCAGGTAAAGTTTTTCTCTTCAATTATTAATATATATTAAACTTTTTTCTAAACTATAAACTATATTAAATGAGTTAGGGGCCGTTTCGATCTTAAAAATTCGATTTTTTCTGCACGGAGTCCAAATATAAACTCATCTGGAACTTTGTTTTTAACTTGTTTGCAAATTTTCATGTGGTTTCCAGATGTTTTGGCATCACTACCCTCCGGTCTTCTAATTTCTCACGCCAAGAAGCATGTAACAGGAACCCCTCCTAGATCCCTGCAGAGGACATATGCACTCTCTTATCAGTTATCTAAATATGGTGGCAATTACTGCGATTTTTGGTGAATATTTAGAACATTTGTCGAAGAAACAAATGTCATTCGTCTTTATACAAAGTGACAGTTTAAATATACTGCACTTCACAGTCTTTTATGACCAAAAAAAACGCTCATATACAAACACTCAAAATTTATATCCCTGTAAGTCACACACGTAAAAATTAAAAAGAAAAAAAAAGAGAGAGTGCTTAAATAATCAATAGATGCAGCTAATTTTAATTCGTGATAGTTTTTATACCTGTTCATCACGCTTTCACTTGGAGTTTCTGAGAAATGCAACCATTGTGAAACGTGAATCACGAATAATAATAATAGAAATAGTAGTTGTAGTAGTCAGAACTGCTGTTAGTTTAGGACACTCGACAAACAACTCAATCTTTTCACTAAATTTAACATTTCATGTCTAGTTAGATATTTTTAAATTTTTTTCGAGTAACAGAAAGCATTATCTACATTAAACTGTGCGAGATATAATGCAAAACTTAGATAATAATAATAATAAAAAAAGTTAAAAAAGTTCACTAGAACATTGGCAGCTGTGTAAATTTAGCAGAAGAGCTATCAAGGAAAAAGATTTCTGGAAAACAATTTGTAAATCTTATTCTCAGCATGTTCGCTCCATTAATTTCCATGCTCTTGTATCAGAAATCCTTTCAAAGTTTTAACTCGGATTTAGAACTTTCTCTCTCTCTATGATTGAATCCAATCATTCATGTGATTGAACACGTCTTCTTAATAATAAGAAAATAATTTCTTTTATAAACCCCGTATTCCTCTTAAAATAAAAAAAAAATAAAACAAAAAGATAATCTTAAATCATAAAGGTAATTCTAAACAAACGAAACGGAAAGTTTTTCTCTTGATATCTTCTAAATAATCCTTAACAAACACGTCGTGCAATTTTAAAAACTGGGTTTGACAATAAACGACATCTAAAGAGCGCAAACAACTTATAAACATGTCAAGGTGACACTAAATAAAGATAAAATTCCAAGTGGGGATTCTTAAATTTATAACTACTAGTTGTTCGGTTTCACTGGAAACCGTCGGGACGGATCTGATCACGTTCATAACGCTTTAAAATTGATTCTCGAGTCGGTCACGATTGATATCCGATAGATGTTATCGAACTCATTTATCTTTTATAATATTTTTGCGAAAATTTGACCACTTTTCTAACCGAATCATGTGACCGTAATAGTTCAATTAGTTAGATTGACTGTCATTTCATTTAAAGCCATCTTGCTTAATGACATGAACATTTTCGAAACTTTAGCCAATTACTAAAGTGGAAGAGTTAAAGGAAAACTAACTAAAGACAAATAAGCGTCATTCCTTATCAGGTTTATATAGGCCACGTCGGTACTGTAAACATTTTAAAGGAGAAAATATAAATCTTAGAAGTTTCCATTAATTGAATACTCTTAGATTTGAATCTTAAATAACTTCGAAAGAAGTTTGATGGTTTAAAGTATTTTCTTACTTGTAGAAACTTTGCTTTCCTGTTTAAACTGTGTATTAGGAAAAAAGCAACACAGTTAGTTAGATAGTTGGCTTTAAATACGGAGAAAACGTGAGGACGAAATCTCAAATTATATAAATCATCTTTGAAAAAAGCTGCTGAAACGTATCATTAACCAGTTGTGTGGAGTTAATAAGATTATTGTTAGTACTGCAGCTGTAAAAAAATATTTCCATCTCTGTACAACCCCAAACTTCTAACATCCCATTCTTTAGATGGCCAGCTAGTTCCGGTCATTATCATTAACCATGATTCTCCTTGGGTTGTGGGTCTCGCTCTCTAGTCAGTGAACATGGATTAAAAACACACACACATACACACACAGTCATTTCCTCTCAAGAGTCATTAAGGAATATTATATGTGTGCAGAGGTGTATTTCCTCCCCACTGATAGGAATTCAGGTTCGCAAAACTCGACAGATGCTCTTTAAAAAATCGGCAGTTTTTAACAACCAGAAATTAGCCCGTTTAAAGTAACTCTCAATGGTGGTAAGTTTTATCGCGGACGACGTAAAAATTAACAAGTTATGATGGCATTTTATTACTGTAATAGCATAAAAATAACGATTAACAAATGAGTTCTTTGATACACAATGATGAAGGTCTTGAATCGATTCGGCAGAGACCACCAGGCGTCTCTGTCAGCGCGGAACTATTACGGATCGTTAGATTTTACAGGAATTGTTACCATCAATCCTGCATCCGGACGGAGTGGACACGGGACATGGATCATTAGTTTGGACAGAGATTTCCGTTGGATCTAGCGTTAAATTCATTCGATTCTGCGTTCCACCAATTCTCTCTGAACGAGAGTCCTGTCTCCCAACCTTCGTTACAACAGAATTTCCGGTATAGTGAAATCTCATACCGAATGGATAAAGGCTATCCTGGTATAATTCAAAATTTTTACTGTAGAGCGGATCCACCTTGAAATCTCGATTTTATACGCTCCAGAGAGAATGAATGAATGCGCTTACAAGTATGTAAGTGGTCGTACACCGGCTGGATACAACTTCTTCTTTTTCTCTTTTTATCCTTGTTAGCTCGATCACTTCGAGTGTAAAAACGCATGTCGAGTAACAACTCACTTCGGAAATCGGAAAAACTACTAAAACGTTCATTGAAAAGAGAGAATGAAGGAAAAAAAATTTAAGAAATTCCTTATCTTTAAACGTGAAATTGCGTTCAATTCTGTATTAATTTAAACTCGTTTAACTGATTTATTTCAAGGATGATAAAGCCATTAAAGCCATTAAACTCCTGAAGGGAATAAGAGTAATTCTGGTTTATCGCTATTATAGTGCCAGTTGATATGCAATGGTCAATTATAGTAGAACAATGGCTCTTCTAACATCATCCTTGGACTAGGCGATCGCATATTAATCGACTGTTGTAACCGAGAAGAAAGTAACTCTTATGCTATCTACGCTGCTTCTGTTACAATTATGATATTAAAATAGAGGAAGAGAATTAAGGCAGTGTTGTGACATTTTATCAATTGCAAAATAAAAAAAAAGCAGCATTTCCTGCCAGGTGTGTGTGATGTTTAGTAACCTTGACCGACGACAATCAATAATTTAACGTCTGTCTCTGTCTGAAGAAAAGTGTCGGTCTGAACACTGTGAAATTCGAATTAATATTCTGTGCAGAAGGATGTAGCTTTAGGCATTTTCACGTTAAGTTGTTAAATCTAGTCGAATAAGTTTTCAGAATGATTTTTTTTTTCCTAGATCTGCAAAACGATTATCGCTCTGAGAGTTAAGTTTTCAGTCCTTAATGCTGACAAATATATGATTTAATACGCATTAACGGAGGAAAAGTTTGTTTTTAGAGTTGTTTAATCATATTAAAATGTAGCTTAACATCACAGAAATTTTTATTGCGTATATGCGCACGAAAATTCGCTTTTAAATGTGTTTAATCACACAAAATGTAACTTAACACAATTGGAAGATCCTTTGAATGTAGATGAAGTTTAAAGCACGAAAAAACTCTTAAAATTATTTAGAAAGCGAACTTATTAAAGTTATTAAGATATAGCAAAAATGTAGCAGTAGGAATAAACATAATGCCACATGGATCAAAGTTATAAGTGATGGATCGATATAAGATATAGAGTTTAGGCAAACAAAACTGCTTGTGCCAACTGATAAGCTTTAAAATAGGGACATCTGATACTGTAGCTTAGTGTCAGTTAGAGTAATTATGATTCACGCATTTCTGCTTTCTTTTTTAATACTAAATTAAACATAAAATATTCCCACGATCGGTACCAGTAATTAAACGGAATTAACGACAAGCAACGTTAATTAACGATACGAAAAAAAGGTGGATAACATACTTTTTCAATTAGCATATTGGTTGTAGTAGATGTAAATAAACAAAAATTATTATAAATCAGAAATTTCAATAATAAATTGGTTTCATTATCAACTTAATTGCTGAATAAAAATAAATAAATAAATATCAAGCAATCAACTTAAGTAAGCACTTAGGATATGACGTTAATGATGTTGACTCGCGCATCGTTGTGATGCGTTCCACTCCAAATACATAAATAAAAAAAAAAGCGTGTGTTGCACCGTGAAGGATGCGTGAGGTACAAGTCACGATATTGTTATAGGAAATCCATATGAATAACTTCTTTCAGAAGATTTATTTCCGAAAAGGAATAAGAGAATTGAAAATTGATTTTAGCTCTTCTAGATTTACTTTTTTTTTTCATTTCTTCCCCCCAGTTTCATTTTCTATTTTTAAATTATGTTACTTTAACTTAAAAACGTTTTTAGACTTTAATTTTCTCGAAATGTAAACTATATTATATAAAAATTTCGCTATTTTCCCATGCATAATTATGATGGGTAGGTAGAAGGGAACGATGTGAGATAAAACATAAAAAAAGTAACTATGTGCAATCTTCGAAATCATCCGTCTTTGAGATGGTGGAAGATGTTTAAAATCGCATCATTTCTCAAGAGAAGCGTGTTAAAAATTTGCATTCGTGTCGTTATAATAGCATAGTTTCGCGTTTTTGTCTATTATATCGTGGCCTTAACTCATCTCTGACAGCATTTTTATAACCCCCGCTTAAAATTATTAACATCCAACTATGCGAGATGGCATCAAAGTATATTTTTCGTATATATGTTTATCCTTCTTTATTTTTATGCATATAAATTATATCCCGGATCGTTTCGAGGACGGCGAACTCGCCATTTATTTTAACAATTTCCGATATCAAATATTCCGATGGTTTGATATCCGGCCACTAAATAAGGATGTGCAACCTAATTTACTCTTTACAAACCGCAAGCTATATAATAAATCCCAGATGATAAGTTACTAAACTCTAGAATTTATCCTACATTAGAAAGCTTTAAATATTTACAAGTAACAAGTCTCTTAGTTAGACAACTCATGCAAAAGACTGCACAGTATGAAACCCGATATAAACAAGGTATATATGCAGAATTAATACTTATTATTTTTTTTTTTTTTGTGGATTAAATAATGTTATGAGGCTTCGGTATAACTAATCATCCCGAAAATAACTGTTTAGCCAGACGAATGTGACATCATATAAAACTATTCGCATATTTTTATTTTTTTTCTGTTATGAAGATATTTTTATTTAATGCATCCTAGACAGTCGTAACTAATTTAGATGAAGCATCTGCTCTTTTGAAATTCGATCTTCCGTCATTAAACTCGACTTGAACTTTCTCATCTTATTAAAAGAGTTTAATGTACGTAATTCGAGATATTTATACGATCTTAAGCGTTACAGAATTTATTTTCGTGCCACTGCAGTGATTAATTTTTAATGAACGGCAACATATTTTCGGATTTGTTTATTGTTATTATAGTAACTAATCACTTTGTTTTATTTATAGATTGCGAAGGATATTAAACAAAGAATCGTAAACAGGGTGTATTTTTTTATTTTTAATCTATAATAAATAAACGACGAAGAAAATGGTAGCAGTCTATATAGTAAATATTGTTTCTATCATATGTTACTCGTTAATTTTTGGAATGCATCCGTTGTAAAAATAAACACCAGTATGTTTTATTAGTCTGAAAGAACTGGATGCTGCTTTATTTTAGATTCTACACTTGTTTATTGTTCATCTTTCGTAGCTCTTCTGGAAATTTAGGAAGCTCAATTAAACAAACAGTGGTGGTCTTCAATAGGTTTTCAGCCCTCAAAAGTTATTTTACACCTTGAATTCGTTTGAACTAGAAAGAGTGCCACCGCTTTTTTCCCTCCTTTCTTCGTGTCATAGTCCATCTAAACCCGACACTAACGTTTAACTGCTCCTTACTATAGCTTGCATTCCTTTATATAAAAGCCTTTAAACTAGAGAGGTGCCAGTGAAAAGATGAAGACGGCCTACGGTGGATTTTCAATCCTCTAATTCTACACCTTAACTCAGAAAAAAAAGAAAAAAAAAACCGGGGGATATCCTACTGTTTTTCTTTCTTTCTTTTATAAAGGTAGTTATGCCTATTCTGTTCGAAATTCCGAAGTGAAATATTTTTTTTTTTCTTCTCTCTTTGAAATTTTAGGTTAAATATGATTCTTTCCGGTCCTTCATCAACAAGTTTTCATGTTTCGAATCTCGTTCTACATGCATGCGTGGTTATATTATTAATCATGTTATGTCGAAACGTTTTAGAATGGGATCGGCATAGATCGTTCACAGTAGCCTTATTATTTGCTACGCATCCTATTCATACAGAAGCGGTAGGTAAATTTTTATACTCTTAAACATCCTAGTTTATCTAGGCCATTGTTATATCTAAACGCTTTTTTTATTATCTTCTAGGTATCCAGCATTGTCGGAAGAGCCGAACTCCTCTCCGCCATTTTATTTTTCGCATCCTTTCTGTCTTTCTGCAAGTAAGTTGAAAACGTTAAATCGATTAAAACGAAAAAAAACTATGCGATAATATTCGTCAGTTATATAAAATTTACATCGCAATATTATATTTTTGTATAAATTTCTACACTCGATCTATATAATCTGCCTTTATTGCCTTCTTATCTAATCCTAATCCGGGATTTTAAGATTAAATTTCTTGTTCGATTTTATTTTAAAATCACAAGCGCATGTGTAAAAAGAAGAATCCTTATCTCAGAATATTGGAAAACTTGGATCAATCGAAGGATGAAGCTTGATCTTGGATATTCTTCACTGTAAAGAGAGATTTTTAGATATTTTTGGTACTTATACACGGCCATGGGAAGGAAAGTAACTTTAAGAGAGAAAAATTGAATATTGAAAATTCTTAAAACCTGTTGAGATTGTTATTTTCAGAAAGAGATAGCGAAGAATTATCTGAGTCGTTCTTCCCAATAAAATTGAAAAATTATCGATTTAAAATCGGAAATTTTATGCAATTTAATCCTAACGACTCCTACGCGAGTAGTAAACATTTTTCTATATACTTAATTAATATTGGTGGACATGTGTATACACGAAAAACTATAACTATTTCCAGATCAAAAGAAGATAACGAATCATCATTATGGTTTATATTTAGTCTGGCATGTGCAATGTTGGCCCTTCTAGCCAAAGAACAAGGCATAACCGTCCTCCCTCTGTGTGCTGGATATCACTGGATGTGCAAATATCACAGAAAAAAGTAAGCAAATCTTAATAAAAATATTCAAATTAGTAAAGGAAAATTATTCTTAAAGATACCAACAAGAAAATTCCTCCCATTAACTCTTTCCTGCCGATTTACCAGATATACAAATGCCAAACTGCATTTATACTCGCGACTGGAATGCTGTCGCGACAAAAGCGAGGGATTAAAACGTCGGTTTGTTGTTAAATGGAGAATACTTCCCTCCTCTTACACGCCGATCTTCTGTTAATAACGCTTAAAACTTCGTTCGAGTTTAAAAATTAAGAGCAGTTTAAATTAAAGGGAAAGCGACGAGAGAAGTCGAATTTCGTTAGTTTATCTCGCTAGAGATAATATTTATTAAACACACAATGGAAATACGGTGTCGAATAAATTGCAACGCGTTGCAAACTGTCACATTGTTCTAATGTTAGTAAAACTGGGCAATTCCAAGTACAGAATAGTTTCGGAAATGGTCCGCCCAATCGCACAAGATGATTAACGCTATCGCTGTACCTAGAGTCTAAATCTGGTGCTAACCGGAAGTAATAGAACCACTCCGATAACGGTTGGGACGTCATTAAGAGAACCATTGGATCAACTGTAAATGCAAGGAGTTTCGGGTTGCATTCCGTACATTAATTAAGGCATGTCGATTGTATTCGCTTCTGCTCCCCTTTAAAAGCCAGTTCTAATAAAGAATTCCGTTGATTATATTGGATTCGAAATGCGTAAAATGAATTAAAACCGCAGTTGTGAAGATTTGTTTCTAACAACTTCGAACTGAAGCCATACTAAATAAGGTTCATCACCCTTCTTAGTGTTCATCCAATGGAAGAGAATAGTTGCAGTTAAATGACGATAATATTGCGTTATATTTAGAATTTAAGGTTATGTTTAATATCAGCTCCAAAATTTATTAAAAAATTTATCGATTTTGATTGTTCGAATAGTCTATTCTTTATAACTTAAATCAGTAAAATGTCGTTAATTTAGATATTAGCCAGATAAAAAAAATTGAAGCAAATCCGTAATTTCAGTCGATATTGCATGATATTCTTTCTAACTATTGCACAGTATCATCTAGACTTAGTACACTGTATTTTATATATTCATTTATAACTTAAGAAGTTCCACAACTTTTCAACTTTTCACTCAATTTTGTATCATTCCCGAGAAAATTTTAGACTCCATTGTTCTCCGCTTCTCCTATTATCCCCTTTCGATTGGAAATTTCTAATTTTTTTTTTCTCAATTTTTTTATTTTACAAGTCGTAATTTATCCCCTCTGCAGTGCCTGTACAAAATTTAGGAGCTGCAACCCTCCATTTCTCCATAATTTTGATTTAACGACTACAAGCCATCTACCCATTGCCTGGGTAGATGGCTTGTAGTCGTTTTAGCCCGCGTTGTTAGTTAACACGAAAAATAAGGTGATAACTTACTAGTAAATAAAATATATTATATATTTTAAATTATGTATAACATGTGTGTATTATGTGCATTTAATACGCCCTGGATAGCAGTATAGTAAGTTATACTTTTTGCATGAATAAAGCACTCGCTTTTTGTGCTTAAAACAAAGCTTTATAACAGAAAAAACATACAGAAATGTTCATTTTTTCGTAAATATTTTTAATATAGAGTTTTTAATAATTTTTCCCTTAACTAGAAAGGTTTCACTTCGTTAATCCGAAATATCACTAATTTGGACCAGTAATCTTGTTACAAATCCGAATCAATGATGTTTCATCATCTATTTTACAGAAAAAAAAATCACTTCTGTTTTAAAATATATATATTTTATACGTGGTTATTGTTTATTTACTCAAATATTCGATTTTTTTGTATTAAAAAAAATTATGAAGTTTCAAGAATAATGTGTTTCGATGTCGCGAACTCTCCACTTTGAAAACAGTTAATCCTGCTGTTTCTCATTTAAATTTATGTTAAAAAATATTAAACGGCATCAAATCGACTTTAATTACTTTTAAAAATAAATTTTATACATTTGTATCAATTAATAAATAATCCTAACGTTAAAAAAAAATTATAAATCGCTCGCATCGATATCGCTAGAGAATCGCGCACCGAGTTAAGAGAGTTTTCGAAGTTTCGTTAAGTTATTAATAAAGCACGCTCTGTAAATTATTAAATCTAATGAGTAAACATCAAAAATTAATCTTTTAAAAGTAAAAAATACATATATTACATTTATACTGTATTAAAAGTTAAACAAAACGATACGGGCGAGCGAGACTTCTACGTCGCTAATATTTATTTTTAAAAAATTACAAATTATTATGACTTTTATTAATTATAATTAAATTATATTTTTGGTAGATTTGATACAGAAGAAAATGCAAATCGATTTTGTAAACAAGACTTCAAGTTATTAATTATCTGTACAGTGGTAAGTGATTTGGCATATATTCTATACGAGTCGCAATCGAGATAAGATGCGATTACAACCGCTTTCAATTAACTACGCTAATAGTTCCTGTCCATATATTGGGCAAACAAACCATCATCTTGAGTGCACTATAAACCCTCACAATATTCTCCTCAACATTACTTACTTGCTTATTTTGATATCGTGTCTAATAATTAATATTTATATGGTCGGAAAGCTTTACTTTTCGAGTATTGTTCGAGTAAGTAAAAGTTTCTTTTGAGTAGCATAAAGTGCTTCCCATCCATTAAACGTGCCTGATAATGAGTAAATGAAATTTTTATGAATTAATTCGAAGATTTAATTAGAAGTTATGTATTCGAAGATGTAGATAATTAACTGCGGATAACTAAAACGTCTCGACTTTAACCTATTTTATATCTTTCGAACCGATCGTTAAGCTTCGCATTCATCTATAAAAATTAACTCCCCAATGATAACTGTTATTTTCTCTATTAAATTATTGTCAGTAAAGTTGATTATCCGTCAAAAGTAGCTAACGCGATTTTTCATGTTGCGAGTATAAATAATAATTTACTTCTGTTGCAGGTTAAAAGTTAAAATTTTGATTTATAATCGTCTCTTATTCCTAGAAATTTAGAACTTTTACTGGGTTACAAAGTATATAATCATTTATAATGTATAAACTCAGAAAACATGTACCATGAATAATATAAAAGTTAATGTTATACTTCTTCCGTTATGTGCCTTTTGTATTTATAAAGCATTTTAACATTTAATTTTGATCGTTTTAAGCAATTTATTTTTCGATTTTATGTAAATAAAAATCTCTCTATTATCTGTAGATGTTAAAAAAAAATTTTTTTTGTGCAAAAGTTTATCATGTTTTCGTCTATGCGTGTAGCATTTTCTTATAAATAAACGTTATATATTTTTTTCCCTCTCTTGGTAATCAATACATATTTATGTTATTCAGTCAATAATGGTATACAGAATAACTTTTTTTAATTTTGTAATTCGAATTTTAAATAATTTTTGGCATTCTTTCAAAAGGCGAGCAAAAATTCTATATTTAATAAGCATTTTTAAGGAGAGATGCCACAAAAGATTTTTTTTTTTTCAAAGAAAAGTTTTAAAGTAAACTGAATGGTTATTTATTAGTGTAATGTGGAACAGTTCGTCTTGACCAAAAATAATTTTTTGAAATAATTTTTGTTGCAGTTTGTGTGTCTGATCGCCTTTCGTTTCTGGATAATGAACGGAGCGATGCCGTCTTTCTCGGAACAAGACAATCCAGCTTCTTTTTCGCCTTTTCTTTTTACAAGGTATCGTATATCATAATCAAAAACATTCATTAATATTATAGCCTCCAAAATAGACTAGTAATCTCTTTTTTTTCTGTTAATTAACACAGTTCTTTATACTAAACAAGTTTCTTTTTGTAGCTTCTCCAGCTTGGATGTTCGCGGTAGTTTTCTAATAAATTTAAAAATAAATTTATTAGAAAAATAATGAAATAATAAAATACTACTTTACTTTTCTATTATATTTTTAAGCTATTTTTTAACGGTTCCATTCTAGAATATAGAAAAAAAAAATAAAAATACTGTATATGAAAGGTTTGTTCGCATGTCCGTCAGCACGATATATCGCGTAAATATTATCCGATTTGGGCGAAATTTGCAAATATTATTGAGAGCTACTACAGAACCAAACTTGATAAAAACGATTTATATGAGATCAATATTATGGATACGTTGAGAGAAAAATATGTTTGCATATTTCGAGGCAATATCTGGCCTAAATATCGTTCGATTTAAATGAAATTCGCAGATATTCTTGGCACCTATTAGACAACCAAATATGTTAAAAATGATCGATTCGAGATCAATATTACGAACGTAATAAGAGAAAATATGTTCACAGACAATGAGGCAATATCTCGATGTAAATATTATCGGATTTGAATTAAATTCGCATATATTATTTTGAGACCAGTTACAGCAGCACCGCAATAAAAGATCAAATCTGTGAAAACAATCAAAATCGAATCATTATTCGGTAACAATGATCAATTTTGATCAAACTTCAAAAATTTATTGAATAATGGATCGATTAATCGAAACTTTTATCTTGTTTACTAAAATATGCTTCGTTTTCATCAAGAACAAAAACATCGCAGAGTATTCAAAATTTAGGAGATTATTTTTTATTATTCAAGTTACATACTTATCAATTTTGAGGTTGCAAGTGACGAAAATTCGATACATTAAAATTCCGATATTTCCCAGACCATTTGTCGCATTTGAATGACATTATGGTCTTTTGAAAAAATTTTATGTATATTTTTTATCACAATAATTTTATATAATTACTTTTTCCACTAGTTTGTTATCAAATCAGTAGAATAAAGCAAGAATAAAGTATCTCGGATCATTCAACTTTTAGAAAATCCCTTCTTTTTGATCCAATCTATGTGATTACTAACATTGAATACTCCACGTGGTCCCGTTACAAGATGGTAGCCATTTGAAAATCTTTGAAACTATTTTTCCGATATTCTGTAGAAATGATTATAATATTTCTCATTATTGATAAAAGTTTACTTATATTTTAAAATCTATTCTCTTGTAATGCCAATGAGCCATTAATTTTCGAGTTATGGATAGAATACCCACAAGAAAATTTATTACGAAAGATTAATTTTCTTTCTTTCTTTGAATTAATTTATAATATTTAAAATAATAAAATTTTAAGCGAGTATAATTTTTATATGAGGTAAGAGTTATGTTACATTATAGAATAGAAAGCGTTTAATATTATGAAAACTTTAAATTTTCTACTACCATCACTCACACACTTGATATATAAAGTAGAATCTCTATGAAGCAGTGGGATCTCTTTTTTCTCCGGAAGGATTGGGATGTTTCATGAATCTCCATCCCTAATTCCAACCATACACGATGTACGTACAGGGAGTACTTGTCGTAACGTATGACCTATTTCTGCTCACTGACTGAAGAGTTCAGCTATTGTGATACGGTATCCGTGATGGATGCCGAGCATGGAAGAAATCGCTTCTATTTGCAGGTATCCAACCAAATCAATAATGGCTATTTCAAGTTCTTGAGCACTGAACGGTGGACAGAATCGCTCTTCGCTTCTTCTCCTCTTTGAAAACTAATAATATAGAAGATTTCTCCCTTATCTTCATCCATTTTTACAATTCTTGCGTGAAATTCAAATTGAAATTTAAATATCTTGTCTTATTGATTCCATAAACTGCATAGCTTTGCTTTGCTTTTTTTATTTTATTTTATCTCCGTTATGAACGAAACCAGAAATATTTGAAAATTTTGAAAGGATAACCAATTTCTTAAGAAATAAAAAATTCGATATACAGTATTGAAAAAAATATATATTTTTATTTATTTTGTATCGATGCAAGCATGAAAAAGTAATTTTTGTGTTCCTGAATAGGTTCTTAACACATGCCTATCTGGCTGCCTTCAACGTATGGTTACTTTTGGCACCGATAACTCTTTCTTACGACTGGCAGATGGATAGCATACCCTTGGTGGAAAGTTTTTGGGATCCACGTAATTTACCTACGGCATTCCTGTATCTAACGGTGTTTGCTTTGACTATTCGAGTCCTTCTAGTACCCAAGGTAAGATAAGGTAGGTGCCATAATGGAGATATAGATTTTAGATTGATCTTAATACTGTCAACGAAGAAACCCGTTTATCCAACTTAATGATTATTAGAATGGGAAACAGCACATCTTCGATCGAAGAGGACAGTCGTAATTAAGCAGAGAACGAATTAAAAAAAATTTTGGTAATATGTAAATTATTAGATTTATTTTTTAAAGTATGGAAACAGTTTGTGTTAAATCTTCAAGAATTTTACGTGTTTTAATTGTATATAATTCCCGATTTTATAAAATTAAATCGCAGATAAACGGGATGTTTTCGATGTGTATTAATAATTTTAAAAAAATTTATAAATTTTAATTAAAAGTAGCGTTATATTTTTATAAAATTTTCTAGAATTAAAAATATTTTTTTTTTTTTGTAACTTGAAAATCTTCCTGTTACAGAATTCAGACAGCAAGATTCTATACATAGGATTGGGAATTATAATCTTTACGTACATACCTGTAACTTGAAAATCTTCCTGTTATAGAATTCAGACAGCAAGATTCTATACATAGGATTGGGAATTATAATCTTTACGTACATACCAGCATCGAATCTCTTCTTTACAGTGGGATTTGTTGTAGCAGAAAGGATATTATACTTACCCAGGTGAGTTGTTTAAATTTAAAAATTCGTGTAATTTTCAATATTTAAGTAATTATTTTCCACCGATGTTAACAATGATCAGTTTAATCCATCTCAGTGCAGGATTTTGCCTTCTAATAACTTGCGGTCTTTATAAATTAAAACAAGAATTTCCGAAATATTTCTGTATGTGGAAATACCTGACTTTTATATTAATCGTCTTCTTCTTCGTCCGTACTGTCAGAAGAAATCAAGATTGGATTTCTAGAGAAGCTTTATTTACGTAAGTTACTGTTCATTTTTTCTACATTAAAAAAACTGCAAAATTTATGGGGATATAAAAATAATTTATCTCTTTTTTTATCGTGAAGATTATATTAAAGTTAATATAGGTTAATGCAATGATTTTAGCTGATAGCTAGCTCGACTTCAGTAACTACAAAGGTAGCATCGTGTCTTTTATAGCAGAGTAATGATGAATGACAATTACGTGATGACTGGATGGGTACATGATTAGGAAATTAGTGTGCTTAGTTTCTACTATAATTATCGTGTACACAGTGTCGCAGAAATATCATAGGATTACTCACCAATGTTAAGATCCGCTATAACATAGAATCAATTGTAATAAAGAGAGGGTCAAATGATAGGACCTAGTTACAATAGGTCTCTTGTTAATAAACTCCCCTTAACCGATCGATAACGATAGCACAGCTGCCTGATTAACTAAATTATAAAATTTTAACAATTTTGTTTTTAATTATTAACAGATCCGGAATCCACACGGTACCGAATAACGCCAAAATTCATTACAACTATGCAAATTTACAGAAAGATCAAGGAAACACCGATTTGGCCATACGCCATTATAAAATAGCAATCAGGTGAGTGAGTATCCGCACTTTCGGGTTTAATTTAATAAATTTAAAACGTCGCATAAAACCGACGATAGAAAATAATAATATTGTTAATTGATATTTAATGTAGTGCTTATAATCAAATATTGTTAGAAGTTAAGCATACTCGTTAATCAACGAAACCAAACTGCCGTTTGGCGAGTAACAAATAGCATACAATAAACCTGTCTCGTAACAGAGATTAAATTTACTGTCTATAAAGAAGGAAGTTTCTTGTGTTTTTAGTGATCCTATTTATCGATGTCATTATCTTCTCCAATGTAGTTTACGGCCCGATCACGCCAGTGCACACAATAACTTGGCCACCCTACTGACCAATGAAAGCCAAGCTGAACGACATTACAGATCGGCCCTGTCCATTAATCCAACACATTCTAAAGCTCTTTATAATCTGGCAACACTTTATAGGTAAGTATTTATTAGTAATTTTTTTTTCCATTAATAAATTATTATATACTCTCTTCCGAATTTTATTTTTATCCCCTCGAGTATTATTAAGTCCGTTATTTACGACTGGTTATTAATTTTAAAACACGTGTTTTCTTTCCGGCATGGGATGCAAACTCCGACTTGAACTCCTTAATTTCTGTTTATTTTTTTTTATCACTAACTTCCGAATTACTCTTACGGATCGTAAAATTTAATTTTTGTATATCCGATCGATGCTATTGCAGAGATTTCATTTTATTATCGTACCAGGAAAATATGGAAATAAATAAATCATATAGTTAACAGTTCTGCATGATTTTTTTCCGCAGATGGAAGTATGCTATCTTGTATTATAACAAATCCAAAGATAAAAGAAATGACTCCGCTGTTGCAGTTCTAGCAACAGAGGTTCAAATCTTTCTTGACTTAAGGTAATATCCTGGAAAATAAATTTTTGCTTTTCTTGTATTTCCAGAAAAAATGGAAAGCTTCGAGATGCTAGCATGTTATTACAGGACGTATTGAAATTGGAAGAAGGTTTTACGGAAGCTTATTCTTCTTTGGCTATAGTGAAAGAAGAATTGAATGAATTCGAAGATGCAGAAAAACTTCATTTGAAACTATTAGGAATTCAACCAAACAATGCCGATTTTCTGAATAACTATGGCGCATTCTTACAGAATAGAGGTAAGTTGATTTGTATATATATATATGTATAAACTATATCTTCTGCAACATATTTATTTTTTAATACCTTTCAGGTGATCTCATTTTGTATGGAATTTCGAAATGAGATCACATGATTGTCCGAACATATTTCTGATTTCGTTCGAGTGGAAATTTCGGGATCATCTTTATGCTTATAATCAGATATGCTGACTTATATAATATAATAGATTGCATTCTGTATAAGAGAATATCGATAAATTGAATGCCTGATGTACTCGGAATTCCATTCGATATTGATAGAAAGATAAAGAAAAAGAAAAGACATCAAAACTTCGAGAACTAATCTAGAATAAATTATGCCAAATTTTTTTATTTATTTATTTTTAGACTGTAACTCTTTAAAAAATAATTCTTCGATATGTAGGTCGAATCGAAGATGCTGTAGAACAGTATTTGAAAGCCGTCCGGAAGAATGCTAACCATACAGTTGCTCTAGTCAATGCTGCCAGGACTCTCAAATCTCTCAAGCACACAAATGAGGCAGAGAATTTATATAAGAGGTAACAAGAAAAATGTTTTTATTTTTATTTTTATTATTATTATTTTTTGTATGCTATCACGGGTCAGAGGATAGGATATCGGAGAAAGTCGTACTTCTTGTTTTTCGAGCTGCTGTCATTGAGGTGTAAAGAGAAAGTTCCAGGGATCATCCCACCCTGCAACGAAATGCTATCTACTGCGATGCTAGAAAGACGGACGACACAAGACTGCAGTCTTTCTGCACCGCTGCTTTTAATATATTGCCTTGTAAGGTATCTTTTCTTGTTTTTTTTTTTTGCTTCCTATTCTATCTCCGTACGGCATACTGTGCTATGAAGATATTTGACGATCATTCCGTAAGACGGTACACCTGAATAAGTAAAAACTAGAAAGAAATAAAGCACTGGAGTTTAAATTAAATGTAAATGAATGTCTTTTTTTACATATGTTGACATTTTTTCTACGTTTTTTCCTCGATATATATCATTTTTAATACTTAGAAAAGGTTGCATTATAATACAAAAGATTCTGCTTCTTGCTTCAAAAGTTAGAATGGAAATTATGACAGAAAATATTATTGAAATGCTTCATTAAATAATTTTGTTTTGTGTAAGAAGTTAAAAATCTCTTTCTCGCTCTCTCTCTCTCTGAATGTTTTATGATCTTGAATTTCTTTTAGAAGTACCTAAAAATTATTTTTTCTGTTTTTAACTATACGTTTATCATCTTTAATCTATAAAAGTTAACAGATTTTACTTTTCTAATTGAAAAGTTATAAAGAATAAACTAATAATTGTATAGATTTAATTGTTATGCAGTTACAATTCTTAATCTAATTAATTGTAAAAATGAGTAAAAAAACTGAATAAAATAAACAAAAATGAGAATATTAAAGTTTATAAAAAAATAATAAAATATTTTGCTTTTGTTATTATTTTTGAATTAAAAATGAACTCATGAGAAATAATGATTAATAATGATAATAGTAGTATAGAATAACTCATAATGTAGTTAAACAATAGTCTTTAGAAAATAGTCAATTAAACAAGGGAATATACAATTTAATATTTGATAAATAATTTATTCGTATTATTTTAAAGAATAAAAATTTTACAGGGCTTCAAATTATTAAAATATGAAAATAAGCCGTAAAATAACTATTATTAAAAGTAATGACAAATAAACTATATTTCTGTCCGTTTAATTTTTGTTTCTGTTGAACAATTTCTAAGCAATAAAGATATATTTTGAAATAATCTTTTCTATTAGTGCAAAGAACTCTTAAAAGAAAAACTAAGATATAATTTATCCTCTGCAATATTATGTATTTCATTTAATTTTTGAAATTAAATAAATATTTAAAGTTATTTGATATCGATGTAATATTTCATAATTCTGTTCTTTTTTAATATTTTTTAAAAATTTATATTGAAAACGGTAAATAAAGGTTTAATAAATTTTCCATAACAATTAAACAAATTGTTAAGGAAATAATAATACATTTTGTTAAGGAATTTGCCTCAAAACAATTTCTTATCCTTTTAATTCCGAATATTGAAAACAAATTTTGATAACAAATAAATTTTTCATTATGATAAAAGTATAAATATTTTTTATCTCTTCATTGGTAGTTTCATTGTATGTAATATAAGAATTCGAGTATGAATTAGTAGAATTTTATAGAAATTAAATGTTTAACTTTATTTTTACAGAAATAAGTTAAACAATTTATTTCTAAAATAATTAAGTGTTTAACTATAAAAATAAACAAATTCCTTAAGTTTAAACAATAAATAAAGTATGACTTTTGTATAGATGTAAATATGACAATTTTAAATTTATTTCTAAAATAATTAAGTGTTTAACTATAAAAATAAACAAATAAATTCCTAAGTTTAAACAATAAATAAAGTATGACTTTTGTATAGATGTAAATATGACAATTTTAATTTAGTATTTATTAAGTTTAACATTTATATAATGCTGTAAATACATTTATCAAAATTTATATTATTGTATATAACATAAGAGAAATTTAAAAAAAAAAATGTTTGCTAAAATATCATTGTGGCACCATCTGTCGAGAATTTATGCAAACTATTTTAAAAAAATGTTTGCTAAAATATCATTGTGGCACCATCTGTCGAGAATTTATGCAAACTATACAATTTGGAAAATGAATTATATATATATATTTTTTACAATACATTACTTTACGAAATATATTGAATGTTGTGTGATCTTGTCATTAAAAAAATTTATGTGAATAGCGAATTTAATTAAAAGTTTCTTGAATCTTTTCCAAAGGTCGTGGAAACCATGGAGGAAACAAATTATGAGAAAACTTGTTTACTACTGAATTCATTATTTTATTTAGTACAAGGTAGAATAAATTATATTATTTTAATTATTTTTAAAAAAAGGAAGAAAAATATTTTAAAAAATCATTTGCATTATAAAGCAGAGAAAAAAAGCAAGTTTGATTAACTTTTTATTGGAATTAAAATAATCGGCTCATGATACATTTTTCGCAAAGATCTACTGCATTCTAAATTTTCAGTGACTAATGTAGTTTTCATTATAATATTTTTGCATTCAATGCAATTTTTTCTAGAACTTTGTTTTAATGTTTATTAGTTTATGCATCCTTGTAATATTATCATAAAATTATTAATATATTTTCGTTTTCAAATGACAAAAACTTAATTATATTTTATGAATCAGTACCTTAATAAAATTATATGAAAAACTAAACAATTATTAAACTACATAAGTCATGTATATTTTTAGAAATCTAACGTTTAATACGCTAAATAAGTGCTAATAGTTCTAATATTATTGCCATTAATCATTTGAAAGTTTTATCAAAGAATTTATACAACATATGCTGAAAACTATTACTATTTTATGTAATACTATTTTGTACTATATACTTAAAATTTAGATAGAAATTTAATGTTACAAAACAGAATACGGAAAATATCAAAATGCTCAATCAAGTTAAACTTGCTCTTCTAAGAAAAAGTAAATAAGCTGCTTATAGTAAATAAATATTTTCAGAAGTGGCTCATAAATCACATATATTTATATCAAGATTATAATTGTTAAAAACTATATTCAACCCTCAATAGTTTATAATAGAGACAAAACATGAGTTCAGTAAGAAATATTGGAAAATATTAACATAAAATTGGACGATACTAAGACAATACATATTGCATGCAGTAGACTTAAAAACTAGCCAAAAAAATGAATACTAGTCTTTATTCCAATCGCAGCGTTAGAATATTTTTAATATGGATCAATATAAGAGATTCTAATAGTCTTTCTATGGTATGAAATGGTTTATAAAATATCAGCATGATCATTATTTATTAATGATAATAATTATTAATTATATAATATATAACTATTCCTTATAAGATATTAAAAATCCCTTGTTAATACACAATTATGAATATGATGTAAGCATCCTTGGAGATACAGCCATTTAGTTAACTATAATGAATTACACTCCCCGAAAGTGTTCGCAGACGGATCTTGTGCAAGCAGGGGTACAGGTGCAATTTTTTGTGTTCTAAAAGCCAACCAGGTCTTACAGTGCAGAGACTTTAAATTAAACAACTTTTTTACTATAACTCAGGCTGAAGTCTTCGTCTTGAGCCAAGCTCTACAATTTATACTGGGAAAAAACTTTATAACGTTATTTTATGTTCTGACTCAAAAACAGCGCTGACAACACTCTGCAACACTTCAAAAAAGTCTACATTACATTTCAAGACATTTGAACTTTTCTCAAGGTGTCAAACTGAACTAAATACTCAAGCTTGCTGGGTTCCAGAACATTTTGGCAATGTAGATAACGAATAAGCGGACGTTCTGGCTCGGTCAGCACACTATAATAGTAACATAGACTATACTGTGTGTGCGCCAACTAAGATTAAAGCCTTCCTATATCAAACTACTTTGAATACCTGGGAAGAAATTTGGAAAATGGACAATAAGGGCTCTATAACACATACCTTATTCCCTTCAGTCAGAGACAGACTTAAGGTTAGAGACGTGAGTTAACGCACGAACTTACCAAATTCCTAACTAATCACGGCAGACTAAACAAATACCTCCACCGTTTTAAAATTACTGACAGCGATAAATGCAATTGCAAATCAGGACATTCTGACAACATCGAACATATTATTTTTGACTGCCCACTCTTCCTCAGAGACCCAATTAAAAACCATCTTTCGGAAAATAGCATTGCGTGGCCATGCCCATTAAACCTAATGGTGCATGATACAACAATTTTTAGCATTTTCAAGGACTGTGCGGTGAAAAGTTCCTCTTTCTATTGACATGCTGTGCCATGCTAAGCACTATTTACTTTAACCAGTTTTAAGTTTCACTTCAGTTCCCTCTAGCTTACTCTTAATCTGTTACTTTTATTTATCAAATCTTTGGACTCTGCAGCAGAACTGCAAGCAAGATCAATTTTAATAATCCTTTCAGTCACGTATCCCAAACCCCATACAAGTTCTTGCCTATCAACAATCCACAGACCTGACCTTCTCTACCCACCCTGGGTAATCATCACATTTGCACTCTTCCAGAGCCTCTTAGTGCCGCAAGGTGGAGAGAGGCTCTAGCACTCATCTGTTTTATGGAAAAAAAAAGATATGGATGTAAGCTATAGAACTAAACACAGTCTGTACCATGTCCTGTGTATAACGATATTGTATGTATACAGTATTATTATACACAGAAAGATAATACAGTGATTTCAGTTTTATTCTATTGTTTAATAATTGTAATTTTTATGTAAATGTATCTGATAATGAGCCATACTCGAAAGGACTTGGACGATTAAAAAAAATAAAAAAATATATATATATAGGCCCTATATATATTTGTATACCACTTTATTTAAATCAAAATCTTGTTATTCAATTTTTGAGAAAGATTTATGCATTCAACTATTTAAAGTAAAAAAATATAGCTTTTATTTTATAATTATTTTCATTTTAAAAAATTATTTGCAGAATATTTTTTATGAATACAAAAAAAAAATTTAAGCATCTTAAATTTCGGTATCTACTCAACTCCACAAAATAAAATCACAATTAAGGCAATGATTCAGAAGCAACTGATATTCACCTTATATTATTCAATATATTAAACAAGGATTAGGTAAAATTTGCCTAATCCTTGATATTAAATCTGAAAATAGCCTAGAGGAACAAGGACAACACAAAATTTAAATCTGAATCATAAATAAATTTCACTTTTAAATTTTTGATTTTTATTTATTTATTAATTTTACATTTTATTAAAAATGCGCATTTTCTCACATTAAACAGATTATTGATAAAAAAAATTCTGTAATTGATTTAGAATTAGTAATAGCCATTTTCGAACGATATTCTATCAAAAAAAAATTAAGAGTAATTTAACGTGATTTCTATCTTCATATACTTTCATGTTTTTATTTTATTTGTGTTATAATTAGAATAGTAATTTATAATATCATGATTTATTTATAAAATTTCCGTCTGTCCGATTTCGTCGAATTGTCCCGATATTAAAGCTATATTCCCTCCCACTATAAGCTTCAAAATTTTCGATATTTAGCTAAATAAATCATAAAAAAATTATGCTTCTATCAAAATGATATAAAATTGAATAAATTGTAAACAAATTATTAAAAGAAAGAAAAAATAAATAAAAATACAAATGCATATTTTTGTTAATGATATATTTGTTGCAATGCAGCATGCATTCTTATGACTGATTTAAAGTCTTGCATATATAGTGAAAAAATTTAAAATCATGGCTAGCAATGCTATTTATATGAATTATCTCACATAACTAACGTTTGTTAATATATACAGTAAAATATATGCATTCTTAGTTTTATAAATAAATTTATATAAAAATGAATGTTACTTTTGTTTTGAAATATTTTTACTTTATGTGAAATACTAATTTTTTCATTAAATATTGAATTATTAAATTACTGTATTTTGTTTAATAATTGTCTTGTGTCGAATATTATTTACAATATAATTATGATAATTATCAAAGAGTATTCATAAAATGAAGTTTGAATATAATAAAAATTTTTTCTTTGTTCATTACAGAAAAATTCCGATATCAAAATTTCAAAATTTGGTAATCTGGTTTATTTATCGTAATTTTTTAAATTATTTATATATAATTTTAGTTTTTAAGTAATTTTATTTTTGCTAAAGTTTTTTCCTTGTTACTATTATAAATATCATAATACAGTATTTATTTGAAATTATCAATTGTTTTCTTACTTTGAAATATTCAATTATGGAAGAATTCAAGAATAGCAGACGATTTTAGATACAGAACTTACGCGTTAATACGCCATCTTTTGGTGGCAATTTCTATTAGCTTGAAAATCACTTCTTAAATTTAATATTAAAATATATAATCTCAGATTTCTGAACTAATTACTAAATAATATTCATTACAGGATTTAATTTTACTAAAAAATTATTTAATATTTAAATGCGTTTATTATTCGTCAAATTTCCTTTAATAAATTTCCAATGTTATTTATACTGTATAAGAAACAAATCATGTTTATCTCACTTTATTGAAATGTTTGTAAATTATTTTAGTATTAAAATTCTTAAATTATATATAATTGTATTGTTGTATTCCACTTTATATTTGATATTAAATGCAATTTATTGAAAAGTAACAACAGATGGCGGGACGAGTGTGAGATGAAATTTTAATGTTTGCATATGTATATATGTGCATAAAATGTATTTCTTACTCAAATAAGAGACACAACAATTTAGCATTTAATACCAGATATGATTACACAACAGCTTTACATACAAGATTAATTTTACAGCAATATTCGATTAATATTAAATCGACGATCGATACTTCTGCAGAAAAACAAACTACGTCATCCATACAAGAAAAGAGAACAGATATAATCGAAGATTTATTTACAAATTGTTAATAATTTCATCTGAAACCGGACATGTGTTCAAACGCTCTTCTCCTGAGCGAGACGATGCTCGTGCCCCTCCATACGTCACCGCTACCGTGACCAATCTCGGCCATTCCCAAAGCGCATCCCGACGTGGGATTGGCCGACGGTGGAGGAGTAGGGAAACTATTGGGCGGAGCTAATCCTGAGGGTGGTGTTAGGGTGTTGAAATTCCCGTAAGCTGATTGGTAAACGGCGGATGAGCATGCCAAAGCCTGTTCTTCCGCTGTGGGGCGGGAGATCTGTGTTATTCCTTGATGGGATTGGGTCAAACCGGTTTGACGCTGCAGGGGGTGGGTCAGTGGAAGGGTATGAGGGTTGGACATTGTCCATCGTGTGTCGGGAGACGATCCGAATGAACATAGAGCATCTCCGCTTGGTGTGGCGAAAGCTAAGCCGTGAGGTTGAAGTACCGAATTGGGATTTCTGAATACGTTAGCAGCTTTCTTACGTTTCTTCCACTTGGCTCGTCTGTTTTGGAACCAAACCTATAAAAAATAGACAAAAAAAATTAATCATTTTATAATTTTAGCTATATATTATTTAATATTTCTTCACAAGAGTTATAAAACTTAAATAAAATAATGAACATTTTTTAACATTACTATTTGAATATCGAAGTGCTTTTTTTTCTTAAACTTGATGAAATAATGGAGCAGATAAAATTCAAAATAACTTTCAGTCTAGTATTTAGTGTTTTTTATATAACTATTCTGAAATGTAAAAATAATTGCAAAGATATCCTGTTATTTAAGCATTTATTTAAAAAAGTAAAATAAAATTTTCAATTTTAATAAAGAAGAAAAAGCTTAATATTTAATATACCCTGCATCTATAGAATTTCATTTTACTTCCTAAAATCTATACTTTATTTACTTAAAAATCGAATTGTTTCTTTATTTATTAAAAGCTTTTTAAATAAATTAATGAATAATCTTCAGATTAATCAATTTGAAGAAGTCTTACATCGTTAATATAGCATTTTATAAGGTTATGTAGTATTTTTTAATGCAAAGATATTTAATGTTTTCGAAATTTATATGCAAACTTCTGAATTGGAATTAATCTTAATTATCATTAATTACATAAATGCTTTTGTCTAATTCAGAATTATATATAAGTAGTCTATATTTTTTTGTATAAATTATCTGGATCCTATATTTCCTGCATTACTGTAATTTCAAAATTATCTGAAATATTCTATATTTATAAACGAATTAAGGTTATACCTATAAATGTAGAACAAAATTCTTAATAACTGGGATTAAATATTCTAATTTTTAAATTTTTTACTATTTAAACAGATACTACATAGAATATTAAATGTTGCTTTTTTTTAAGTAAACTATTCTTGATATGATCGACATAAGTATATCAAAGAAAGGATCAACATAAAATTTCATTTCTCTCAAAATTATAAAATAAAAATAGATTGTGAGATGAAGAAAATATATAAATTAAAATATAACTGTATATAACTTAATATTTGTATTGCATAAGCGTAGATTATTAATCTTCTCTACGAATCTCAATTACATTAAAAATTATTATTTTCATGATTTTGAATTATTTATTTATTTTATGTTGAAACAAATAATTCTTCTAGAGATAAAAATTAAATATAAATTTAATTTGATTCAAAATGAAAATGGACTTATATATAAGTAAAGGTTATTTTGATTTGATGAAAAAATGAAAAAATCAAAACTATTTTTCATAATTTGTAAAATCTTTATACTTTATCAAACATGTGTTTATAATCTTATAAATTAATTGAATTATTCGTAAAAAATATGAGATATTTCGATAAATAGAAAATGAATTGAATTAAAATTTTTTCTTTTATTGATAGGTAAAATTAATATTTTAATTTTATTCGTAGCTCACAGATAAGAACTGTCGATATTATTGATTAACTATAGGAAAAAGCTATCAAGAAAACAGATAAGAATTATTTTTCTAACGTTTTTATTAAAAAGAAATATAATTTGTTCTTATTATAAAATATTAATTTAAAGTATAAAATTTGGATTTAACATAAATAAATTTATAGTTTTTCTAAATAATATAATGGCATTCTTCAGACGAGGACAATAGCGTAATACTTTAAATTTAAGATATAATATCTTGTTAATTTATAAATTAATTAAAATATCGAATAAAATGATAAAATCAGAATTTCCATGCAAAACTGACTAGGATATAAAACTGAGATGATAATTTTTCATCTGGAGCGCACCACTTATCTAAAATAGCATCATTTAAAATAGCAAATGGTCTTGTAAGAGCTATTTTAGTTGCATTTCGATGTACACTTAGGCTTATATTATTTAGTAAAAGAGAAAATCTTTCAGCTGGAGGCGAAAAAAGCGCGATCCATTTCTATCGGACGACGAAGGTTGTTAGGAAATGCATCCTCTGGAGAGACAAGATCGGTCACACATCAACGCCAAACACTCCTTTTATAAATTATCGTAGATGCCAATGACAGGAGCGAGAGTCGGTCCCCCTATTCTCATGAGACCCGTTTCGTCCTCGTTCGTTGAAGACAGTACAGGGAACGCGCATTTGATATTAATGTGGTTTTGCTGTCCCATTAAAAAGTAATCCATCGACTGTGACGCTAGATGGAGAATCTCTAGGGATGAACCGTACCGTCTGATTCTAACGCTCCTATCATTCTCTATATCTCTTCCAAGAATTTTTACTTTCACAAGTTTTTACTCTTTTCTTTTGTTTTTAGCGATAGATGGCAGCAGGTTTTAATTATTACTTTCCTAAACCCGTCGACGAAACTTTGCTATTGCCGTTAAATTTAAACCAATCATGTGTGGTTCGCTAGAAAAATTTAACTGAAAGTTACGGGAAGAGTCGATAAAATTTAATAAAATTCGTATTTATAAATCGGTTTAAAGTTTATTTTTCCATCTTATATTAAATCATTTCGAATGTGAATATCGATGATAAACGCGAATAAATTTTTTAAATCCGATATTCGGTAAATAGAATGAAGCATTACTCGCTTTTACAATTTTAACGCGCTTGAAAAAACTAGTTGTTTTAAGTATTTTTAGATATACTGTATATCATAAATTATAATTATTTTTTCATATTATATCATAAATACTGTACTGCGGGAAAATTATAGCCTATATCATGATCTATTTTCACATAAAAATGATGTGTTTTAGTCAATGGCAGTTTCTCTAAAATATCTAACTCATTGAAAAGAAAATTCCAGTTAGAGAAGATAAATACTCAAGGATTATTTCTATTTTACATCATGTTTTGAATATAGAATAAACATAGATTGCAGAATAAACAGAATAGTATAAGGTAGAGTGTGGTGAGTATGGAGCTGGGGCAAGTGCATTAACGGGCTTTTTTATTCTAGAATCTCATCAGTCATCGTGGATATCTATGTCGATAGGCTGATATTAACTTTTAGTAAGATTACTACAATATCAACTAGCAAAATTTGCATATCTTATAATAAAAAAAAGCCCATAAATGCACTTGCCCCAGCTCCGCACTTACCCTACTCCACCTTATAAAATTTAATTTAGTTTTTAGACATTTAAGATTTGCATATATCTTTGTTTTTTAACTTGTAGTTTTAAGTAAAATAGTATATATATCTTATATAATGCATTTATATATGCTTACTATAACTTTATATAAACTTGCATTATCTAAAATCTTATAAATCTATCAATATAAACAAACTTATCAATTATAATTTAATGAAAATTTAAGCTTATCAAATTAGGAAAAAATATTTATGGATGTTTTTAAATATCTTTTCTTTAAATAACTCTTACAAAAAAAAAATATATATATATATATATTTTAAGAGATATTCTTTAAAAAAACCCCAGCTCCGCTCTTACCCTACTCCACCTTATTAAATTTAATTTAGTTTTTAGACATTTAAGATTTGCATATATCTTTGTTTTTTAACTTGTAGTTTTAAGTAAAATAGTATATATATCTTATATAATGCATTTATATATGCTTACTATTTAAAACATTTTATATATTTTATAACCTAGATTAATATAAAAATGAATTTTATATATCGAAATTTTCCTCTATAGTATAATAAGACATAACATCATATAAGTTTATATTTGAAAAATGATATTCAGAAAATAAAATTATAACGTCTACGCCTATTTATAAATAAATGAGGAACAAGAAAATATTACAAATTTTATTCATTATAAATATGCTGTCATAGAAACCAAATCAATTTAGTAAAATAATCATGTTATTATTATTTTCAATATAAGTAAAACTTTATCGAAAACTATAATGAATTCATAAAGATATTTTATCATCACTAAATAATTTTCTTCGAAAGAATGCGTAAAATTATGAAAGTTTTAGCAATTTATATATTTATAAGTGAATCTTTCGAATTTAAATCTAAGATATTTGAAGGAACTTTTCCACGAAATTTGTGAAGACATTTTAATGCTTTTATTTAGTACTGATATATGCCTAATAATCAAGTGGAATAGTTAAATTATATTCTACTTTATAAAAAAATTCCATTAAGTTTTACTATTGGCATTTAATGCTAATAGATTTTTAAACTCTCTCATTTGCATGCGACTAGTACTGAAAATATAAATTTATCCACCACCTCATTTCATTTTGACTAGATATATTATTCGAGTAAACTTTTTGTAAACAGTTAAGTGATTCTTCTGAATATATTCTATAATAATACCGAATATAATATTTGTTTCTTGGAATTTAAAATTTATCTTATAAATTTAAATATTTAAATATTATTATGTGAAAGGAAGAGAATTGTGAAAAAATTTGAAAATTAAATTAAATGATGACTATGAATAAAGGGTAAATTGGTGTATTTCACTTAAATACGTAGCATTCTCCGTAATTTTGCATAATTATTTATAAACAAACTAAATTTTATATAATATAACGATTCATCTAAATTAATCCCATTTTATTCTACTCTATTTTTAATTCAAAAATTTCGTCTAGCATTGTTATCTATCACTTCTCAAGAACTGATTTTACTTTACTAAATTATTTATTTAAATAAATTCAAAGTAATTAAATATCTCAATTTAAAATATTATTTTCTTTATAGATTTACCCAAGGCCTAGACGAAAAAGTGAAAATTACTTTATAATTAATCAATAAAATTATACTATTATTATGCAATATTTATGTTACGGCCAATGATGAATCTTAAATATATAAAACAGCTATTATTTTTCTTTTTTTTACCATATTAAAGGTTTTTACATACATTCGGATGAGTTTTAATCAATTAACTACTTAAAAAAGGAAATAATATTCTATTTATACTCTTTCTTTTCTAATCACAATCATCTATATAAATAGTATGATTAATATTTCATCTCTAAATAGTTCACAAAAGTACTTGACTTTTAAGTAGAACTAGAGGAATTAAGTTTCAGCTTATGATTAATATTTCATTTCTAAATAGTTCACAAAAGTACTTGACTTTTAAGTAGAACTAGAGGAATTAAGTTTCAGCAGATAACAAGTTCAGAAAATTGGCATATATTATGCCTTTTATAGAATAATAATATACATAATGTATTACATCTTAATTCTTGTAATTTTGGAAACTTTTAAGGAAGCATTTTAACTGATATACGGTAGTAATTTATATTCCCCTTGGGAACTGTAAAGTTATCTCTATGGGATGCCAAAAAATGGCCTGAAAAAACAGCTAATTGTGATTCATATAAAAGGCCCTATAAATCAATAAGAAAAACGTAATTCTTAATTTATAAGCATGCCACTTAATAGAAAAAATATTGCATGCGCGGTAAGATTCACATAGTGTAACTTATATTCATTAATTACTTTCCGAATAAAAGCGAAGATTATGAGATCACCATGTTGTCTGTTTTCGCTAATAACCTTTAACGTAATTAGTTTATTTTCATGAAATTTAGTATTGATGTTTTGCCATTAAAAATAATTCTCGATGCCGCATTGTTTAAACTTCTAACTTCAATTCATTTAAAAATGATGGACTTCCAAATTCTTTTAATACTCTCTTAATATATCCTAAATATTTGTCGGATTTTTATGAGCTTTAGATCAGGTGTTAAAGATGATCTCGATGATATAAATTAATCTTTATCTTCAGTTGTTCAAAAATGGCTGATGTTCAAACTTTGACGGGTTTTCCCTAATAACTTTTCAATTATTTGATTGAAAAATTCCAGCAGATAAATTAAATTTATCACAGCATTAGAATATTAAGAAATGATCAAATTTAGAATAAGATTAGTTAATCCTGTAGATTCATCACATTAAAAATGGCGGACGTTGAATCTTCTGAGATTATCATATGAAGCCTCTATTGTCTATATTGTTTGCTGGGAAATCTTAGAAAAAAATTTTGTGTAAAATATATATCATACTTATTTATTAATAATTTTTCAATATTT
>AYEL01084187.1:0-28034 GCA_000484575.1 Olivierus martensii
AAAATGTAAAAATATTGTTGAATCATTATTATAGTAAACAAATACTGTACATATTAACATAAAAAACCAATATATAAATTAAATAAATAAATAAAGACTATAAATTATAAGATTTAGTTTTATAATTTAGTATAATTTTATTATTATTATTTGAGTTAAGGTTTATAAATATAACATTAAATCAATTAATAATTGGCACAAAACAGTCAACAAGAATAAATATGAAATTAATAATCGTGTAAAAATGCAATAAATAATGAAAATAAAAATAATAATGCTTGGAATTATCTATGCTATTTCCAGGTTTCATAAAGCAGTATTTTCCATCTATTCAAACTTAATTTGTTTTGGCATTTAGCAATCAAAATTTTAAATCATTTCTATAAATTTTGCAGTAACTAATTAAGAATGAGAAAATTTGAAATACTCGTCTATTCTGTTGTTAAATGTATTATTCTAAATCAAAAATTCCATCCGACTTGATAAAAAACAAGCATTTTATTTGATGTAAAATTCACCAAATTTCAGAGAAAATTGAAAACGATTTTTAGTTTTATTAAAGTTTGAAATGCACTTATTGTTCTAAACTTTGTTAAATGAATGAAAACTATATTTTTGTAATCGTTATTAGTTATAGATCAAATATTCTTTAAGTAATATACAAACTATTCAAGAAATTATGTAGATTGCCGACTGTCTCGTTTGATTTCTAGTTACGATTTTTTATTTTTATTATTATTAATTTGGTGTAAATTTTTCAAAATAATCGATTCAAATCATTTTCAATTAATGAAATATTTTCTACATATTTGAAATTCATTTATCAGCTATCTTTTTAATTACAACAGAAAGTAGTTCCCTTAATTTTAGAAGGAGAAAAAACTATTAATTATTAATATATTACAATCTATTATAACTGCCATTATAAGTTTATTATAACCAGAAAATGCATATTTTTAGCAGCACTAGTTTCATCATTCTACTTAGCTTTATATGAGAAAATACAGTAGAGCGTGGATCATTCACAATATCATATATCAATTATCCGAGTTGGCTAGATGACCCTATGATAAAGCAATTGTTTACTATCTTTGAGGATCCAGGTTCAAATCCCGATCTCATACTCCAATTTTTCAGGAGGGGTCCGGGACCCCATCATTCAACTTTCCAATCGCTCTCATCATGGCCAGCATGTGATGGGCTTTAAAATTACCCGCCGCCAAATACTGTATAATACAGGATATCTCGCATAATGCGGCTAATACGTTCCAAAAATTATCGCATAAATTGAATCCGCACTGATCGGGGAATACACTGTAAGGGAAAAATGACAATTCGTTTGTAAAGGGAAATTTTCCATATAAAAAATAATTAGAGCTGATGAAGAAAAATACTTTATGCAGAATCAAAGGTACGGGTGTCTTTCGGTGCAGTGAGGCTGTATTTTTAGCAGTGATTGTTAGTATCAGGAGCAGTATCCACAAGATTGTCAGATAATTTTTATATATCTATATCTGTATAAAATAAATGTGTGTATGTTTTTATTAAAATAATGTAGTATTTTTATAGTTAAATAATAAAATAATAATAAAACTTTAAAATTTGCACTAAAAATTATAGTAATAATTAAATGCCAAAATGAGATGTGGCATCGTTGCAGCCCATATTATTAGTATACAATACAGTATTTATAAAATTTTTAAGGTAAGATATTAAGGAAATTTCTCTGTTAGGTAGGCAGTAATAAACATATTATCGCTTATAATGAATCAATCCGCACTAAATTCTCAGAGTGCAAACTGTAAACTGCAGTATAGTGAATCCCGCCTACTACGCAAGGTATTTCTGTATATTCCTTGTGTGATATATCTTATGCTTAACTAAAACCTTGATTAAAGCTAATCTTTAGTCAATTATCCGAGCAATGTCGCCGAAAAAACATTACAATATCTACTTTTAGTGTAGTGATTGTTATGGTTGAAATATTACTTCTCCGCTTAATGCATTCTTTTCCGATTATTTATTAGAAAATGTATACAATATAGCATAGGAATAATATAAATAAATATAATAATAATATTATTCGAAACGTGTTAATTATTATTTAAAAACCATTTCATAAATTAATTATTTTTATAATATAGTACTTCATATTTTAAAATACATTTGTAGGCCCTAATAACTTTTAATACAATGTTATTTATTTAAGAAGCCTAATTATACTTTTGTTTTTGAATAAACTAGATATTCTAATGTAGGTTTGATATATCCGAACCATTTGATTAGCCGAACCAACATGGTCCCATTTAGTTCGGATAATCGACGTTGTACTGTAATTCTCAATATTGCTTAATAAGAAATAATATATGAATTAAACACAATTTCTTGGTTCCATTTTATTTTATTTTCGAAATTTTTGTGAATATTTTAATAAAATTTAATTATGGTAAATACAAGACTAATCAACTTCTGAACTGGTTCAAAAACAAAATTTTATAATTATCTGGGAAATTAACTCCCCGGATAATTGGTTATCTGGATAATCTGCAAACTATTTAAAAAATTAGAATTATGGACAATATGCTATAATATGAAAAAATAAATAAATTGCATACATATATTCAAATATTCTCATTTATTGATAAAGGAAACGAAATATTTATTTGTAGCAAAAAATTATTGCAATACAAGTAACCCTTGATTTACGCCGGGTTACATTCCGCCATATTAGTTCATAATTCAAAACTTCGTAATTTGAAGTAAAATTACAATAAAATGTAATTAGATACGTTTCAAAATCGAAAAGTTCCATAAATTGGCCAATTACATTAATTTTCGATATAAATACATATAAAAATGAGGAGGTTTATTGATGAAAATACAGTGCAGCTGTATATTGTAATTAAATATTTTACAAACAAAAAAGTCCATACAACGATAAATTCGCAAAAAATCGTTGATCGAAACTCGGTATACTATCACGACATTTACAGAAGCTTCTAGAAACGCGTAGAAATTGATTTAAACCATAAGAAACAGTAACAAAATCTATACAAGTATAAATTTAGTAATTTTGAAACTACGTAATTTGAGGCTTCGTAAATCGAGGACCACCTGTATTTGTAATTTTAATTTGATAATTTTAATTTGATCACCAATTATCTAAGATATAACAATGAAACAAATCTGGAGTGTTTAAAAATCTTTCAATATCGCATCTAACAACGAGACGGCAACACTTGCATGGGCCAATTTTTGATAATTTCCGGAAAATTCGATTCATTTCTCCTCTCTGTGTCATTTCCGAAAGTGAGCGCTGCCGCTTTTGTCTCATTTACGAGAAAATTCAAATTTAAGTTTTCGCTCACGAATGACACTTCTTAGAAAAAAAGCTGTTAGAAAAAATATATTTGTATATTTTTATACTGTTCGAGCTTCAGTATTTGTCAAAATTTCTGGAGTGTTTAAAAATCTTTCAATATCGCATCTAACAACGAGACGGCAACACTTGCATGGGCCAATTTTTGATAATTTCCGGAAAATTCGATTCATTTCTCCTCTCTGTGTCATTTCCGAAAGTGAGCGCTGCCGCTTTTGTCTCATTTACGAGAAAATTCAAATTTAAGTTTTCGCTCTCGAATGACACTTCTTACAAAAAAAGCTATGTTAGAAAAAATATATTTGTATATTTTTATACTGTTCGAGCTTCAGTATTTGTCAAAATTTGAAGTTCTCTATCAATGTTTTCGCTTTTCTTATACCTTGCCACTGTATATTTGTCATTTTTCTTTCTTTTTTTTTTGAAGGGCCTCAAAAATATTAGTTGCCCTCGGGCCTCGCATTTTCTCTGATAGATCCTGATCTTGTTAGTCTTTTAATGAATTGTAATAATATTTAAAAGACAAAGATTATGATAGTATGAAATATTTTTAAAAGAGTATCAAAGTTACATATAAAAAATAGTTTCCCGAAATTGAACTTTTGAAATGTATGGTCACCGTATTCGTGTCTGATGAGGTTTTTCCTAATCTTTGAAAATGCGAAATATATATTCAAGATTTAATCATTAGCTAGTATCCTGTATTCTGACCATCGATGTAGATTCTGGCTCAAATTTATTGTCATCAAAATATATATTACGGGCAGCCGGATGGCGTAGTAGTAATGCGTTAGCGTGCCAAGCAGGAGTATCCGTGTTCGCGTCCCAGATCCGGTTAGGTTAGTTTTAGTTAAGCCGCCATATCGCACGAGGGATATTCTGTATCTGGCGGCGGCCATTTATAGAGCCCATCATAGGCTGGCTAACACTCATGATGGGTTCAACCGGATGGTTGAAGGATAGAGTTCAATCGACCAAGCCCTTGTCGGCCGGATTGGCCGCGTGGAAACGCTTCGGCTTTCCACTCTGGAGGACCCGGGTTCGAATCTCGGGTCCCACCCCTTGAAAATATTTATCATGGGGTCCGGGCCCGGCCCATCGATTCCCGTCCTCCACAATCCGATTGACCCCTCCGCAGGGGTGGGCAGCCTGTGGAAGGGCTTGTTTCGCCCCGTCACTTAGTATTCTCCCTGAATGGAAAGTGGCGTCATCTGTAACAAAAAAAAAATCGACCAAGCCCGGCCCTTCCTGAAAAACTAGTGGTGTGGGACCCGGATTTGAGCCCGGTCCTCCAGAGTGGTTAGCCACAGCTTTACCACGCGACCACCGGGGTCTGGCATCTCCTGAAAAGTTTTACGATGTTCTGGTCCCGGCCCGGCGATCTCCGTCCATCATCATCCGGCCCTCCTCCATGGGTGTGGGTGCAATTCATCATTGGAACTGGCCCCGCCCTGTAATAATCTCCCTGATTGTAAAGGTGTAAAATATGCACAAAAAGAAACTCTCTACACTAAACTCTACATCTTGTTGTACACTTAGTACTCTATCTGATAAGATTCTAGTTGAGCTACAGCACGCGGATCTATGATAGGCGCTCGTCGACTTGAAATTAATTCTTAGTTTTTAATTGTACAATAGATTCTAATAAAAACATTTTGAAAGCCCAAATAGTTTTGGAGTGAATCTTTAATACACATGGAATTGTCGATTCATATTTTATACATCAGTCGGCGGGAGGCGAATCTTCAATTCTCCTATCATAGATCCGCATGAATTGTACCCTCCATCTGAATGGAAAATTGCGATAATAAAATAAATAATTAAAAAACTTCTTGACTTCTTGTCTTACAGCATAACCACAGCTGATTGTTTTCCTCCATCTGAATGGAAAATTGCGATAATAAAGTAAATAATTAAAAAACTTCTTGACTTCTTGTCTTACAGCATAACCACAGCTGATTGTTTTACATTATTTCAATGTAAGTTTATTGAAATATATTCTAAACAATACTTGTTTGATCTAAACTTCATTTCAATTTTTTGATCAACGAAGTTTATCGAACACAAGATTGTAGGGGGTGTTTTTAATTTCAACACCCTCCACTAGTGATGTAAACCATGTTTGTTAAACTATTTGTAAATTCACCAGGACGTCACTGGTGTATTCAACACTAACTCACCACATCAACCATAGTATTTGTTTGGTTGACGCTGGTGGATACAGATTTTGACGTCATTTTTTAAGATGGCTGCTTCCATGCGAAAAATAAATCTAAAGATTGGAGAATCAGTTTATGCTCTGTCTGTTGATAGTTATACAACAGATATTTTTTTGCATTTGAAAATATAATTTCCTATGTCGGTATTAAAAATTGACTAGAAGCAGAAGATAAAATAACATCCAGTCAGCCATCTTGATGTGCATGTGTTGAATTTAAAAACAGTTGCTTTAGCATCCACCGATGGATTGTTATGACGTCATTTTAGATGTACATCAGTGGTGGAGAGTGTTGAATTTAGGACAAGGAAGATGATTTAGGACGTGTTCGGCAAACGCTGGGAGCGAGTGTTGACGTAAATCCCAAAGAGAGGGGGAAGTGCTAGGAATACGTCACAAGTTAGGGAGCGAACAGAAAATGTGCCCGAGTGCTAAAGAAAATGGCGGCATCCAGTAAACAAGGAGATTGCCAGTAAAGTAGCAGCAGTTACAGCGATTACGACTTATTTACAATTTTTAGATTCGGAATCTGAAGAGAATGAATTCTTACAATTGGGATGTTTTCTGAATTTAATAAATTTAGGTACGACAGGAGAAAAAATCCCAGCGGAATTTCGACCCCTCATTTACATTATCCCCTAATTAAACACTCCTGAGTTCATCGGTGAAGGTCCCATGTGGAGCAGAAGCCCCATTCTCAAGTTATGGGGCCCCAAATTTGGGGCTCGGAATAACGTTTTTTAATGATTTTCTGCAAAACTTTTATAGATAATCGGATATTTCGGTATCACGTTTTTTAATGATTTACTGCAAAACTTTTATAGATAATCGGATATTTTAAACCCACGTTTCTTTATGATTTTCTGCAAAACTTTTATAGATAATTGGATATTTTAAACGATTTTAGATGTATCTTATCAATCCGAATCGAATGCAATCAATTTAAATAAGCTACGACTTACCTTTACGAAGTTAGTGATTTTTTTTCACTTACGACGATATATTCGTTCTGAAGCGTGGGAGAAATCCCAGATATTTAAATTTTTTGATGTTTTTTATGTATTTACGACGATATATTCGTTCTGAAGCTTGGGAGAATTCTCAGATACTTATTTTACATACAAAACTGAAAAATTTAAGTATCTGAGAATTCTCCCAAGCTTCAGAACGCATATATCGTCGTAAATGAAAAAAATCACGTAACTTCGTAAAGGTAAGTCGTAGCTTATTTAAATTGATTGCATTCGATTTAGAATGATAAGATACATCTAAAATCTTTTAAAATATCCGATTATCTATAAAAGTTTTGCAGAAAATCATTAAAAAACGTGATACCGAGCCCCAAATTTGGAGCCTCATAACTTCAAAATGGAGCTTCTGCCCCACATGGTACCTTCACCAATGAACTCAGGAATGTTTAATTAGGGGATAGAGGGGGGTCGAAATTCCGCTGGGATTTTTTTCTCCTGTCGTACCTAAATTTAATAATAGCCCTATATTACTCCAGCAAGAAATCACACATGCTTTATTTGTAATAAAAGTTTTGAATTCATCTATAATTTATTAAAACTTTAAGATAGCGTTCATGTGTCGAAAATTTAAAAAATGAAACTGTTTTTCACTTGTGAACCTTCATTGTGATTGTAAGAAATAACGTCCCATGGAAAGTTAAAAAAAAATAAAACTTTAGTATTTTAAAAAATGAAAACATTATTTCCTTTTCTTATCGGTTTTTTAATCATCCGAAAGTATTTCCTGATCTTTAACACTTAAAGTAACAAACATGTCGCTCATCACACAAAAATCTAAGTCGTTCATGGAGGCTGCATCTTTGCTAGTCTCTCTGTGGTCTCAGCGTTGTAAGCTCTCTAGAAACGCTGGCTCTGACGTCATCCAGGCGCTTAGAAAACGCCTAGCGACTCGCTTGGAAGTCTCCCTTAAACGACCCAAGCGCCCACTGCTTTCGCTTCCAGCGTTTGCCGAACGCGCCCGTACCACTTTGGCAGCTCAATACTAATTAAACTTTACTCAGATATCGAAATAGAAAAAATTTTAAATATTATTGTTAATAGAGGAATTTAAAATGATTTCTTATACTAAAATATTTATTTATAAATTTTTAAATTTAAATAAATTTTAAAATTTAATTACGGTAGGTAGCGCTCGACTTCAGTCAACATGGAAGAAACGTGAGTTTTTGATTGTAAATTTATATTATATATTTATATTTTGTATATTGTATTTGTAATATATATTTCATACTTTCTTTCAATCAGCTCAAGAAAAGAAACGTGAGTTTTTGATTGTAAATTTATATTATATATTTTGTATATTGTATTTGTAATATATATTTCATACTTTCTTTCAATCAGCTCAAGAATTACTGATATGATACATTTAGACAGATATATAATCTTTAAATAGAATCCTATCATATAATTGCTGCATGAATATTACATATTAGATTTCAGAGTACAATTTTAAATTTATAAATATTTAACGATTTCAACTAATAATAATAAATTATTTATAGTAAAATCATCCTTTATATACTTGTACAATGAAATTATCCATTTAACAAAGCAGTTTATTAACTTAATATTCAGAAAAACTTAGCATGAATGGCACAAATCTAGTATTTTTGTACCTCCTGATTGACTTTTTATATTGGATAAAAGTTGTGAAGATAGTTGTTGAACACTCTCTATTTAATAATTTTATATATATTTATATAATATATACACAAATCATGCACAGATGAAATTCAGTTCATTCAAATTTATATTTTCAAAGAATTGCTACATGATATAGTAATAACTGATCCCACACTTCATGTTTTCTTAAGAATTATCTGGACTGGGCCACTAAACCCCATTTTTTAATCTTCTGGTGAATTCATTATAGAATGCTGATAATCTTACAGGTGGCTGTTAAATAGCTACCACCAAATAATAATGCATATGCAATTCAGTGATATAAACCAGTGATTCTCAACCTGGGCGATATCGCCCCCCAGGGGGCGTTCTCATTCTCGAAGAAAATTATTTATAGTAAAATCATCCTTTAAAAATACTTGTACAATGAAATTATCCATTTAACAAAGCAGTTTATTAACTTAATATTCAGAAAAACTTAGCATGAATGGCACAAATCTAGTATTTTTGTACCTCCTGATTGACTTTTTATATTGGATAAAAGTTGTGAAGATAGTTGTTGAACACTCTCTATTTAATAATTTTATATATATTTATATAATATATACACAAATCATGCACAGATGAAATTCAGTTCATTCAAATTTATATTTTCAAAGAATAGCTACATGTTATAGTAATAACTGATCCCACACTTCATGTTTTCTTAAGAATTATCTGGACTGGGCCACTAAACCCCATTTTTTAATCTTCTGGTGAATTCATTATAGAATGCTGATAATCTTACAGGTGGCTGTTAAATAGCTACCACCAAATAATAATGCATATGCAATTCAGTGATATAAATAACCAGTTGACCAAAGATTTACATAATTAACTTGCACAAAATGTGCATATTCAATCCAAAGACATTGTCACATAAATAAGTGATTTACACAAACTATGCTAGTCATTTGTTTATATGGCAATGTTTTTGAATTAAATATAAATCAGAGAATTTACAAATGATTGTCATTTTCTATGATTTCAATAAGGGATTGTTATTGTAATCATGTATTAAGAAATATTTGTTCTAATTATAAATAGATTAAAATCAGACATGAAGATTCCTAGAGGAAAGCCCAAATCTGGAAGATTTTGGAAAAGTGATAAAACACCGTAAGTAATAAATATCTTTTTGAAAAATCATTTTAAATATCTAAAAATTGATCTTATTGTATGCAGTAAATCTGTCAGTGTTTGAAATATGTATTATATTTATGAATTATTGATTTTAAAAATTATATAGATATAAACTATTATTCACTAAGATCAAATCAACAATGATTTAAAGTTTTTTTAATTTTTTTAGTCAGAATCATCAAATCCACTGAATTCATTAGTAACTTCTTCAAAAATTAAATACATAGTTCTGTTTGAAATCAACAAATTACAGTAGGATTTTTGATTTCAAAGAACTGTTCAGATATAATGAACAATAATTATAATTTATAATGAACAATTAAATTCATAAATCTGATTAATTATTAATTGTTTAATTATCCTTATATCTAACCTTAATAAATTTAATCTCATTGTTATTTGTAATATAAGTATTATTCATTTAATCATAGAAGTTTTATAGATTTTCTAGTATGAAACAAGTCAAATCACTTAAATCCTCTTGGAAAGAAAAAATGAAACAAAGATTAGAGAGAAAATATTTACTTGCACATGATTCAGAATTAAAAGCCATTAAACAAAAGGAAATTGAGGTAGCTGTTTATAAAATTTTAATATATATTCACTATCTCTTATTAAAATAATGCTTAATATATCATTTTTTGAATCAGGAGAAAAAGAGGAAACGAGAAGAGAAAAAGAAGCGTAAAGAAGAAAATCAAAGAAAGTCAGAAATTGTGCAAGTGGTAAGCTTATTTCTTGAATTTTAACATTTTAAAATATCTGGATGTTGATTATAATATTGCTTTTATTTTTAGATTCGTAAGACTGCCAAATTAAAACGCTTGAATAAAAAACAAATGAGGAACATCAGGAAAGCAGATACGAATTAATTATGTATTTGTTATTTGCTGTAAATATTAAAGTTTTATAAATTTAAGTGCTTAAATATATCTTTATTATATCAAAATAAAAAAGATCGGTGAATTCACTAAATTGGAATATTAAAGAAGTAATATATTTTATACAATTGTTAATGTAAATATCGCAGCCAAAAATATCCATACAAAACAACTAAGTAATCTGAATTATAGAAAAACACTACTGTATCTTTAGTATGCCTAATTTGTTTTATTCATTTTTTTCTGTGGCTATTATACAGTATATTAGTACTATTAATTGTTTTATATTAGAATAATTATAATGTCGAAGGAGAATATTTTCTTTTCTATGGCTATTATATATTAGTACTATTAATTGTTTTATATTAGAATAATTATAATGTCGAAGGAGAATATTTGAAGTATTTTGTTAATTTGATAGCATTAATTTTTAACATATTAATTTCTACAGTTGAGCCACATGAAAATTTAATTTTACGGCAGATTCAAATACAGATCAATGAACCTAAGATAATTGAATCTGATTATTGCCACTTTGCACTTTCATTGAATTCCAACTTTATTTTTTATACTAGTAAAATACATTATTTAAAAAAATATTAAATCACATGTAATCCTAAAATATCTGTATACTTTTTTCATTTCCAATTATTCAAGATTAATAAGAATTACAACTAATTTTAATTTTTAATTTTAACATGATCTGAAAATTGAAAGATGTTGACTAAATCAGGCTAGACTCCATGAAAATTTGACCAAGAAAACTATACTGTATTCTTTATAAGAATTTTACTCCATGGTTTATGTTGACATATTGGTGAAAACTAATTTATATAAAGAATAATCACCATTATTATTTCTACATTATAATAAATTTTCAAATGAAATACAATTGTTTATTAAATACTATCAATGTAGGTACTATGTTTGTATAATATGGAGTTCTCGACTTACTTTATCTATACTTTAAGATAGTAATTTACAACGAAAATCCATAATTTTTATTGCAAAATTATTGATAGCAACTGCCACCATCAATAATTTTGCAATAAAGATAGCCAGTCACTTAAATAGCAGAGTTGCAGAAAGGATAGGTTTCTACTATGGAATATTCATGTTTGATTCTGAATCCCATATCTCAAGATTTTCTCAATAGTCATCCAGGCTTTACACATTCAACTCCATCCTACACTTCACTGCTGACTCTTATCATGTGTATGGGTAACTTTTAGTAAGCATTGAAATCTCTACCATATATTAATAAGAAAATGATATGTAATTCAATAATAAAAAATGACAGCTATGCCAATATTCAATGCTATTTAATTAAATATGTCTGTTTCAATTCAAAAATTCTTCCCAAAATATATTTAATGAAATCACAAGTAATAAAGTAATTCATCTATTAGTAAACAGATGAATGATATTACTTCCTTTCATTCTGGGATTGAATTCAGATTCCATGCTTCACAAAATTTTCTTAATGGGTCCAGCCAGGGCATCAATCTGCTGATTATATAAATTGTGCCAATTCTACTACAGCTAAATTTGAGCTGAAGTAACTCTATTTTGTAATAATCATCCCACAAAATTTTCTTAATGGGTCCAACCAGGGCATCAATCTGCTGATTATATAAGTTGTGCCAATTCTACTACAGCTAAATTTGAGCTGAAGTAACTCTATTTTGTAATAATCATCCAATAATTGAGCAGCAGCAATGAAAAAATAACTGCTTAATTTTGCTAAAAACTTTCAACTTGCTTGATACACAAATATAACTTTACATTAAAACAAAGATGGAATGCATGTTATTTTTAATTATATAAAGTTTGGCAGACATGAGATGTACATTTTCCTATTAAAGAAAAATACTATATATTCACATTACTATACTGCTGTCAAAAAAATATGTTGAATATTTTGAGTTTTGATGATTGGGAAACCTCCATTTATAATATTGTACCTATGGGAAATCAGATTCAAATTATAACCAAAACTTTTTGAATCTGTCCCTGATGTAAGCCTGGGACACCTTATAGTCAAATTGATCTTATTTACAGATTGCCTCTCTTGTAAGCACAAATCAATTATTGCTCATTTCTGAAATAAATATATATATATATTTACAAAACTTAATTTTTTTATAAAATTTTTTGCATTATGAATATTGAAATACGAATGGAAAAATCATTTATACACCAAACTTTATCACTAGAAATATTTATTCTCCTGAATAGCTTTATTGCAAAAAAACAAATGTAAAATCATATATATATATATGTTACAATAAAAGTGGTGATTATGGTTATAATTAATTGGTGATTTTGCATAATCACCAATCATCTTGATAAGTGTGATAAATTTCTCACTTTTACTGGCAATTATAATTCTCAAATGAATTTGGTAAGTTTGATAAATATTGCTGAATATATTACTGTTAAAGTAATTTTTGCATAATTTCCAGAATGTAGTTCATAAATTTGAATATCATGAAATTTCCCACCTTTATTGTTTTAATTAATAATTTAATTATAAAGTTACTTTTGTTTCAGTTTTACTATATCCTCTTAGCATTCATTCACCTTTAACTTTGGTTATCTCTAACCATTTCAGTACATTTTCTATGTCGTCTTCCACACCCTCCTCGCCAAATCTATGTCTCTTTTCAAAGGAGATACTTTCCAGTCTTCGAGGATACGAATCTGGATGTACACTTTTACATTTGGCAAATCAAAAGCTTTGATGTGACTTTTGTGGTAAGTTGTTGCAATACCATCCCAAGTAATCACATGGAGAATTATCTTTACTTGGCACTTATAAATCATGCTCAGTTCATTTGCCATTATGTCATATTTCCTCATTTTTTCATTTTCAACTGTTGAAGAATTATCTTTACTTGGCACTTATAAATCATGCTCAGTTCATTCGCCATTAAGTCATATTTCCTCATTTTTTCATTTTCAACTGTTGTGAACAAATCTTGATTTGTGATTCTGATCTCAGTAAGTCATATAATCTTTCTTTTTATCATACACAAAAATATCAGGTCTATTATATTCAAGTTTTATGGATGTCTTTATCTGGGTTTCAACTCTGATTTCTGCACCTTCATTTGCAATTATTTCTTGATCAGAGTGAAATCTTATTTTCTTTGACCACTTAGAGGAGAACTTATTACATAAAGATAAATGTAGCAAACTGTTTCATTACTCAACAGAAATGCATTATTTATCAAATCTACCATCCTAAAGAACTTATTACATAAAGATGAATGTAGCAAACTGTTTCATTACTCAACAGAAATGCATTATTTATCAAATCTACCATCCTAGATTGTCAATTATGCATAATGGTCAGTAAATTTGACTGATTTAGCATGATTTATCATATTTACCACTATGAACTGGTGAGTATGTATAATCACCAATAAATGTGATTAATTCGCAATATATGAAATAAATTTATCACTTTTACCGAAATCATTGATGATTATGTATAATCGCTGGATTAATCACTTTTACCATAACACACACATATATATATATATATATATGCATACAATAAAGTCATATATATAATCGCTGGATTAATCACTTTTACCATAACATATAAATATACGCATACAATAAAGTCATTCAAGATTAAGTATTGTATTGAAAAATTAAGCAAAAAAGTTGTTTTAAAGTAAGTTTATAGTTTCTCCATAAGATTAATTCAAAGTCACTTTTGATAAATTACAATTTCATTATCAGCTTTTTTCAAGGCATAATTATTCTTTAACAAAATCAAGTTTTGTTATCTTTTGAAATTATTTTGCATTTCAGTTATATTTAGATAGGATTTTAAAGGATCATATTTCTTCAGTTCAATATCTTAAAAGTTGCTCTAGAATTTTTTATCATTATAAACTGTAAATTTTGTAGTTATATGATATCATGAAAGGATGATACCATATTTTTTGTTAAATACCATATTTACTTGATAATTCATGCATCTGAAGTTTTACTATGAAAATTAAAACATACGTATATCTTTGAATATTTCACATATTTTTAATATTGTATTTTTTAAAATTTATTTCATGAATTAGCAAGTACTGTTATGTTGGTATTTGAAGAGCCTTACTACCATGCTGAATTGTGATATATGTAGCCTTAGGATTTTCTTTAATGAAAATAGCAATGATAACAGTTATTTTTATTTAAGAAAGTCCTAACAGTCTCCAGAAGAAAATATGGATGAAGAAAGTAAATCTGAAGTGAATTATAGTTGTGAAGAAGAGAGCATGAAACACAATAGGATGATATACATATAATATTTATTGTATTTTCATAAAAAGAAATTAAAATTGTTCCTTTTATTTAATATGCAAAAATAACTTAAAGCTTGTTTACTTTTCAAATACAGATTGCATCTTTACAAAATCACAATATATTTGTAGATTTTGTTTCTTCCTGTTATTCTATGTGATTTATTGCCATTTCAATAGTAGCTATAATGCCAGAAAATGATAAAATCAATATAACAACCTATAAGAATTATAAACTGGATGGTTAAAACTATCATTGACTATCAGAGGTAAAGCATTCAAAACACTACTATATTGATTTTGACTAAAAAAAATTAAAAAGAAAATTTTTGACTGCTATATTGCCTTGGACTAAATGAAATTTCACAAGCCAATACTAGAATTATTAAGGCTGTGCTTTAAATTCATTTTTTATGTGAAATTCAATGAAAAATAAGGGTATTATAGTTTACACATCATGCTAAAGACTTAGTAAGATTCTGTAAAAATTTAACAATACTATGTTCATTTCATCATAAATGTATAAGGTGTGTTCAAATAAAACTCATTTGAGATGTGTAAACATTGAATAAAGAAGAAAGTAAAAACAAAACACAAGCAAACAGAATAATATTTAATGAAACTTACTACATACAATGTTTCTCAGAAGTCACCCAAGGCATTTGGGTAGGCAGCAAATTCCATCCATGAAGAAAAATTTTGGTTGCTGCTTGAACCAGTCCTTAACTTCATCCATTACAAACTTGTTGGTGTAAAATCTTTGTTCCTTTAGAAATTTCTGTAATGGTCTGAAAAGATAAAAGTCACATGGTGACAAATCTGGGCTGTATGCAGGATGTTGAAGGACCTCCTATGTCCTATGGGCTAGTGCATCAACAGCCACCTTGGTGATATGTAGCCATGCATTGTCATGGAGAATGATAATTTCTGAGACAACAGGCTGAATCACTTGTTTTTGATTGCCTTATGTGGATTTTCAAGTGTTTGGATGTACCATTGAGCATTGATCATGGTATTGGAATCCTTAAACTCCAGTAAGATGGGACCCTACATGTTGAAGAATGCAGTCAGCATAATCTTTCTGGCTGATTGCTGCATTTTGAATTTCTTTGGCAGGGGCAAATCGGCATATTTCCAATGCATGCTGATGGACTTTTCTTCCAGTTCAAAGTGGTGGCATCATGTTTCATCTCCTGCCACTATGTGCCACAGGAATTGTTTGCCCTCATTGCAGCAGCACATCAAATGCTGCAAGCTGAGGCCCATTTGCTATTTCTTGTGGTGTTCAGTCAGTGTGTGGAGCACTCATTGGCTCTCACTGCCTTGCATTCCTCAGCCATTAAAAACTGAATTACAGCTTGCAAATCCTACTTGGATGGGTTTTCAGTCATATCAGCCATTTTCAACATTATGCTACATGTTTAAAAATGATGCAAATGCACAATTTAAGAACACTATGCATGCGCCACACATACAGCTTCACTTTAACATCTCCAAAACTGAAATACCAACTCATCATGTGGCATGTTTGAACAAGTTCATTTGAACACATCTTAAATTTATTACATTACATTATTATTGATCTACTTTTATGCAACATGGATAATTTAATGGTAAAACAAATCATTTCAGTTCACAAAAATCAGTCATTAGTCAGAGAAAAGACATTAGGTAAAACACAACTGTGCAAGTATTATTGAGAATGACTGATAACTTTTAGTATTAACTATTCCCGTAAGAATAAATATATTCAAAGAATTATACTATTATAATGTTAAAAAAAAAATATATGTATTTATGTATAGCTCTGCATTTAAACAAATACAGGTTTATATCTATACATTTACACTTAAAAACATAAATAATAATGATATAACCATGTATTAACAGAAATAATTATAAAACTATAATTACAAATTGACATTCCTGGAATTATAAATGAGGTAATAGTAATAATTGTAATCTTAATACTTTGTAATAAAAGCTACATTTATATAACTTTACAAAAAATTTAAAGTCTATTACAAGATTTATTAAATAATATATTAACACTCTGGTAAGGCTATTTTTAATTATACTACCAGCACCCATAGTTTATATTAAATAACGAAGTTAATACAAAGTTTATTTTAAATTATCAAAAATTTGATAAATTTGTTGCCACTGCACCATTCTACAAAATATCTTGCTAGCACCCATGGTAAAAACTATATGGAAAATTAAAAAAAAAATTATCTAGTAAATTCAGAAAGAATTCTACTAATCTACCTACTGTGTCTACCACAAGAATAGCTCCTGCCAGGATGTCTAGTTAGTGGCAGTCGCTATAGCAACAAGACCTGTCCATTTTGAATGGGGTTTAAGCATGTGAGGATTCATATTTATTTTCATTTGTAAAATATAAATATTAGCTTATAATTAATATATGAAACAGCTTTCTTTTATTTGATGAACGATTTAAGTAATTACAAAAAGAAAATGATGATAATAATAATCGCCAACACGCCATCGAGGCGTTCAGTAAGCCAAAATGGATGCCTTTCTTCTGGCCGCCATCAAGGCGTCAGTAAGCCAAAATGGACGCCTTTCTTCTGGCTTCCCGTCGAAAATGGAGTGAGTCTTATTTCCACGGCAACAGACATGCACAGACTTCTTGGCAGGAGCTATTCTTAACAGTATATGCTTTAGTCATATCTAGTCTACATGCAGTTTTTTGTTTTTATACATAATATATAAAATAAGAGGCAACAATTAGAGTTTCATGTGTGTTGGTAAACAGAAAAATAATATACTGTAGCTAAGTTAAGAATTGCATATATTGCCAGAGCTTTAAGCCAGGGTTCTCAAGAAAAATTTTTGCATGGCTGCATTAGCAGCCATGAGAAATTACTGCTGGGACTGTACTGATTTTTCCTTTGAATGATAAAAATCACCAGGTAATTGCATGGTAGAAACTGAGTTTAATTCTGGGTCCTATATATTCAAATTTGTCAGAAGGGCTTGGGTTATTGAAATCCAATTTTCAACCTTTAAGTTGTCCACTCATGAATGTTGACCCTGATGTCTGACATCATCATCTGATAGTCAGACCCCTTATAATAATCAGCAATGTGATTGAAATAACAAATTTTTTATCATATTAAAATTATTTTTTATAATGCTTGGAAATAATGCATTTTTTAATTTATTCAATTTTTATTTGAAATAAATTCTTTTTTTAATTATTAATAAAAATGTGTGTGGCTTCTGTTAATTTACCATAAGCAGGATAGATCTATAAATACAAATGGAAACTTAACATATAGTAATTATATCTATTATTTTCTTAAACTCTGTCTCACTTGCACAAAAATATTTTTTGTAATTGCATTTGAGAATAACTGCTCTTATGTTTAAAATCTTAGTGTTGTTGTTAATTTGTAATTTCTATTTGTGTATTATGTTTTATTTATTAGTAATTTTCCATTTTTATTATTATTAGCATTTTGATCATTTTAATATTTATTTATTTAAAATGCAAATAAATTTTTTTTATAGTTTGTAGCAAACATGCTAGATATACATAAAAAAAATGTGCAAGATGAACAGCATACTACATGCACTAATGATAAACAAAGACAAAATATATTTCTTGATTATTGAATATAGATGGATAGTTGATATAGACTGGTATTATGATTATACTTGATGCAAAAATATGAATTGTAAAATGATTAAAAAATTGTCTTTCACACAGCTTCATTGATGATCAAAAATGTAGTTTTCATTGTAGACATGCACATTTGATCTTAATCACTAAATAAAAATTTAAAGTCTGATGGATGATGATTTGATTATGCTTATTCTGCTATCGGTATAGATTTTCTTCAGAAATTGTACTGAACTTATATTGAAATATAACAATGATTCATTTATTGGAAAAGAATGATAACCAATCTTCCAGCTATTTACAAGAGTGAAAATTGTTCTTGCATATTTAAATAAATGTTCTCACTGACTTAATAAAAATCATTAACAATTTCACAGATAGTACCTTACACAAAATACAAATATGAATACAGTTTATAAAAGCATTAAGCAATTTTATGTACTAAAAACACATTTCACATTTAATGATTAATAAATAAGATACATAATGTAAGAACCTATTTTGGAATGATCAATACATTACTGAACTTATGCCAATGATTAAAATATTAAGTATTGAAAGTTATTGTAAGAATTATACTTTTAAATTAACATATAAATATTTTATTTCTTATACAGTAAACTTTCATTAATCCAGTTAATTCAGATAAAATATGAAAAATGCAGTAATCAATTATGCAGACTTGTCAACAAATCAAAACTTGTAGCAATATTATGAACAACTAAGAACTGAATGAGACTAAGGAATAGCAACAGAGGTCTATTCAAATAAAACTTTAAAGTTTCTTCAAACCTGCATATAATAGTCCAAAAACAAGTATAATTTCTGAATCTTCTATTGTGAATAAATATATGGTCTTTTTATAATTCTTTAAGATCTCTATAGTATTATTTTATTTCATCAGCACTACCTAAATCATTAAGTTTTCATTTATTTGTATTTCAAGTTTTTTTTTTTCGGCTATCTCCTCACTCTTACCATTCACAGGAGCATACACCACTATCAGAAACATTCTCTGCAGTCCTAATTTCATCCTTACCCATATTATTGTCATTCACACATTTATATTTTAACATGCACATTCTCTCTTTCATCAGTGTACCATACCAGTTCTTGCTTGCTCATTATCTTTTACCCCAGACCATATTCCCATAATATCATTCCTTACACATTCAAATATACACTCCATTTTGATATGCTTAACTCATACAGAGCACATCCAGCCTATATATTTACACATTTCATTCAAAATTCCTGTTCATTTTCTTTCACTTGTCTATTCACATTCCACACACACAATCTCCATTCTTTCTTCCATTTCCATTCTTGATGTCCTTTATCCAATCAAGTTTTAAATCCATATTTGATGGTCCAGGTTTCTTTTCCTTGAGTTTTGAAAATCATAAATAAAATTCACCATGTTAGTGATTAGCCAAATGATGTATAGTCTGGTGGAGGGGCTGCCCTGACAAAGTGGTGCCTGGGGTTGTCTGGGACCCTTAAGAGTCCCAGAAGCCTGCCAAAGTGGCACCACTTTGGCAGGCTTCTAACTTCTGGCCATTATGGCAAAATTACAAGTAAACTACTAACAGCTCAGAAAGATCACTAGAGCATGCAATCCCCCTTGTCACATAAAGACATGGGCCCAAAGGGAGCTTAGATTATTTATAATATAATAATTGTATTTTGTTTATTGATTACTTATAAATGCAATAATATAGTTGAGACAATAGCTTTTGTTATGTTTGTTCCATTTTAACTTACCCTCTAGTTATCAGTCTGTTCTTTTTCACATTGATTCAGGATTAAACTATAGAAAATATTAAGAGCAAAATAGCTTTTAAAATACAAAAAATGGATGTTACTTCAGTAACTGAAATAATGATGTGCTAAGAATCTACATTCATTCCACTTGGACAAGATTAAAAGTGAATGAATGAGTAAGTTTTCCTTGATTTATTAAGATAATGGGGTCCTTGAAAACTACAGTGGTACCTGGTTATAATGCAGGTTTGCAGGGTGGTGATCCGACCCACGTTATAAGACAGTCACGCTATAACCGACGGCTTCTCTTATTTTTAATTTAGTGATTCTACATTTAGAGAATAAGAGAAAGCTGTCCAATTTATTCAAAAAGATTTGTAATCTTCCTTTTTCTGCAATCCATCCTTATACTGTGACGGATGGACATTGATTATGCAATGTATTATATTTTTCTCAGAATCTCTTTCAAACAAATAGGGAACAGGAAAGACCCATGGTATATCCAAATCCGCAGTATAAATGAGAGCGTTATATACAGGGAGCACTGTATTTGTAAAATAAAAGTCATTTCCCATTAATTTCAATGTAAAAACTTCTGATTGATTCTTGGTATCTGAAAATCATTGCCATTTTACCTATTAATGTCAAAAAATTCCAAAAAAAACATTAAAACAAATATAATACTACATCTATAATATAGTAGAGTGCTATTACTTACGAGGCTAAGTCAAATGAAAACTGGAAAACCGTTGTAGAAAATCGAAAACCGCTTCCATTGCGATCAGACCTGGTACGCATGCGCGTGGAATCTCTCGCCATCAATTGGCGTTGGTTCCGCGCACCCACATGACCCAGCGGAGACATACGAACGTTTCCAATATGGCGGTTCCTCTGTTGGACTGCACCAAAGAAGAGCAGCATGGAATCATCCATTTCCTACACAAAACCAGAAGGCACAAAACCAATAGAAATCCATCGACGCATGTTGGCACAGTATGGTGCTGCATGTGTATCGCTCCAGTAAGGAATGGTGGCACTTGACATCACCGAAGCCAAAAAAGTTCCGCAGCCAGCCATCCGGAGGAAAGGTGATTCTTATTCTGAGACCACAAAGGTCCCATAGTGGAACATTACATGGATAAGGGTAAAATGGTGACCAGCGCCACTTACAGTGAATTGCTGCATGACATTCTGAAACCTGCTATACGCACCAAACGCCGCGGACTCCTCTCAACAGGCGTTCTCATCCAGCATGACGACGCGCATCCTCATACGGCTCGTGTGACCGTGGCGACTATCCAGGATTTGCGTCTAGAGTGCCTCCTCCATCCTCCTTACACTTCCGTCTTCCACATCTTTGGCTCACTAAAGGACTCCTTAGGTGGCCACAAGTTCGCGACTGACACGGTGGTAAAACAGGTGGTGCATGAGTGGTTGCAGGCGCAGCCAAAAGATTTTTTTCCCAAGGTATCCATGCCCTCCTGACTCGGAGGCGGAAATTCATCGAAAAGCAGGGGGACTACATTGAAAAATAGTGTACTTGTTCCAACTCTGTCTGTAATACAAGAGCTGTAAAAAAATATTTCTGGTTTTCATTTGACTGACTCTCGTATTTAGCATGTTTCTTTGCATTTGATTTTGAATTTCTGAGTTGTTACTGATTTTAAAATTTAAACTTAATAAAACTTTAATCATGGACATTGATATAAACTGGAGTAACATCAAACTCTTACGTAAAGAACAAGACCCCAGGAGAGGGAGAATGGCAGAAACAATTTCTATTTTTACTAATCATAATAAAACATGTAAACCGATCAACAAATTAGACCCAATCTCAATAAATAACGCCTGGAAATGGTTTAGTTTTTTGTAATGATTAATGTGAATTAGGACATCTACTACGTGAACTGCTCAACGAAGTAATTTGCATTATTTGGATAGTTTAACTTTTGTATTAAATACATTTATTTATTTGTATTTATAGGTTAATTTAATGTTAATTTAATTATGTATTACTTTTGTTTATTTTTATATTTAAAAAGTTGTTCTTACGTTGCTATAGCAATGTCATTCTTATTTATGGAATTTTAACATTCTTTGGAACTGTTTGTTTAATTTGTTGACCTAATGTAGCTGATGAGGATTGCTATTAATCGAAAGCACTCTTACAGTGTATTAAATTATATTAAAGTATAGTATCCTGCCTAAGAGCTGTTTTTTATTTTGACCCTAATATACCTCTTATCAATCTTCACTAGGACAATTGGACTCGCTTTGGAGTTTTTTGACAAACGAACCAGTAAAAAACATGTCTAAGGTTGTTTGCTTTGCCTCTTTTTTAAAATGTTTCTGAAAAACTGCATGGACTTTTCATCAAATATATCTGCAGTTCTGATAACCTTAGATTTGTTTGGATTCCATTTCATAGCAACATTTGAACCTCCTCCCACTTTGCTAAAACATTCTTTATTTCATCAGTCGTAATTTTTTCTTTCTCTCCATCCTCTTAAAAAGAATCCCCATCCAACACAGAAAAAATAAATGCATTTTCATCATAAAACACATTAATAACGACAAATTTTAAAATAAAGCACAATACACTACAAGGGAAAAAACAATATACAGAAAACAAACAGCTAGCTATGATTGGTCAAACATACCTGAGCTCTGCCGCATGGCTCTTCTCTATTTGACAATGTCTACCCATAACGCATGGATGAGTGAGATCGGGAAATAACAAGATTTAGATCAGATAGAGGTTCACATAATCAAGAGTCGTTAATCAAAGCCTGTGTCGTTAACCAAGACATTTTTATCTGACATGCACTTGTCGTAAACCAAGTACGTCATTATCTAAGGCCGTCATTAACAAAGGCACCATTGTATAGTAATACAATAATTTTATAATTTTTTATAGTAGTTTATTTTTACTTAAATATCAACAAGAATTAAAGTCACATTTAAAATTTTTCTAGTTGTAAACTTCCTTCCACTCAGATTCCTGAGAATAAATACTGTATAGCAGTGTTTCCCAACGTGAGGCGCAGGCCCCACAAGAGAGCAATTTGATTTTTCAGGGGCAATTCGAAAATGAGTTATTGACAATGAATTTTTTTTCATTTCTTTTGGTTTTAGGAGCAATATATACAGTATATAATTATATTGTGACATACAAATTATTAAAATTAAAATCAGAATGTATACAGCGGCTGTGAAACTTTATTTGTTGTTTTTTCATATTAATTTATATTATTATTAATTTTTTTAACAATTTTTAGTGATTTCTTCCTCACTACTTCAACTGTCCTTTTGTAAAATCAATGTATACAGCGGTTGTGAAACTTTATTTGTTGTTTTTTCATATTAATTTATTATTATTTTTTTTAACAATTTTTAGTGATTTCTTCCTCACTACTTCAACTGTCCTTTTGTTCTTTTATTTTTCTGTTTCATGGATGTAATGTTTTTGGAAGCCTGTTTAGGCCAAGTTAATAGCCTTTTAGGCTTTCTCCACATGAATAGGAGTTGACTCTTTGAATAATTAAAATAGCGATGCCCCCCTGTGAATACAATTTTTGAGATGCTTACGTGGAGGGCATGGCCAAAAAAAGGTTAGGAACCACTGCTGTATAGTAAATTGTATCAAATTTTTATTTACTTGCATAATCTTTCTTCCTATCCCATGAAGCTCAAAAGTGTGTGAATTTCATTATAAATTTAGAATAAAATATTTTCTAGTCTGATAATAAGTTGAGAAAAAAATTTTTAACAGGTTAGAAAGTTCAGGATAAAAATTAATGTCGAGTTTCTTTAACGGAAGTTCCACCTTCTTGCAATATGATTCTGGGCAATTTAAACAAAATCTGCAAGGTCTGTTTAACAGCGGTTATCTAAAAAAAAAAGTTGCTATCAATCCGTGATATCAGGAATATCCGCATCTATCGGATAATTTTGGTTAAATAATTTTCGATCGTATATAATTTTGATAAAGATTTCTTTTGCTGCCAAGTACTATCGTTACAATATTTAAACAGGTTAAAACTATCGATGGTATTTCTAACCTGTTTAATAAATAGATAAGAATTCAGTGCAATAGAGCCAGCCTTTCTCAAGATAATTATGTACAGTACAGTATATATATATAAAAAATAATTTATATATAATCATCTAAATAAGAAGTTCGACGGGATATTGTTTTATGAGCACAACCAAACAAATGGGAAGTGCACTGGATGCGCTGCACTCGCCAGTCAGTGCATCCGTATTCACCCAATGCATTCAATTCAGGGCTCCGGAAATGAATAAGATCTTATTAAATTATAATGTGACGCGAACGAAATCGCAGAGTCGACTCCAAGAAAATTAATAATTCTGCCTTCTGCGAGCAAAATATGTATTTTTCATTTTTTTTATGCCGCTTTACATTTGCCTTTGTAGTAAACAGCAGAGTTATTTCTATACACCGGAAATATTTTTATTATATGATAGGATAAATTACAAATATTACTCACTACTTTTTCAATTTTAAAATTGTCCCATACTAAGCAATTCGGGATCCTATACGTCGTTTTTTTTAGGAAGTGTCAGGGTCCGATGCATTAAACCCTATTCTTCATTTCTGGTTGTCCTACTATGAATATTATCCATCCTATGATGGACTCTAAAAATAACCGAAAGTATTCTTTGTGTGGCGGCTTAATCCAAATCTAATTTAATCCATCCTACAGATCATATACGCTACATTTTTTTTGCTTTCATTACTGTATAATACAATTCCTACATTCTATAAGATAATATAAAAATACTCAGAAATGTTTATAAAGCAACATTTAAATAACGAATATTAATAATACTGTATTTTAAAACCATCGTTGTTTAAAACTCATAAACATGGCGATATTCTAAGCAGACGATTTTTGATGAAACGCTTGAATCGCCATCTGGCGATTCTAAAAATTAAATTTTTAATATAAACTAATAGGTAATTGTAAATCCTATATTTATTCTAAACATGTATTAATTAATTATAATATTGAAAGTTCTTTTTTCGTCAATAATTAAAATACTTTGTAACGAAGCGGATCTATCGTGTGACGTCATCACATATTCTAATCTTTACATGTGAATCGGCGTCAGTGTCGAAAATCGACATTCGCAATTCCAGGCTCTAGTTCCAAAGGAAAATAATAATAATGACTATTAAGTATCAGAAATTTTAGAAGAAAATTTCATATTATTTTAACCCTTCTCAGAAGTATTATTGAAATATGCAATTAAAAGATAGAAAAACAAAATCAAAACGTTCTAAGAAAGTTTCATCACAACTTTGGTTACAACAGACCGAAAAAAATACAACCATTACGATCACTCGAAACACAGATCAGGATCGCAACTCCGCCATCACTGAATTGCATTTTCTGTCGATAGTGGTGCAGTATTATTTATTTATCGTTAAAAATTTTTAATCAAAAAATCTGTCTAGTAAGGCTGGGAAGTTATTTGGTAAAATTGCCATTGGTAAAGTGACGAGGGCAAATAATGAGAGAGAATGGGAGGATGCATTATGATTGGAAGAGATTGTGTAAACCAGAATTAGTCGGTATGTACGATAGTGAAGAAATTTTTTTTTTAGCAGGAAGAGAATATTTTGCGCTTTTTTTCGAATCTTGAGAAGGCGCATGAATAGGAATAAGCTGTGGAAAGTACTAAATGAATGAATCTCTCTAATCATAATTCGCTTGAAGGTTAACGTAAAGTCAACGATGGAGATTTATATTGGAAATAAAAAAATCTATAATAGAGAGATTTGTTTATGTAGTTCATAAAAAAAAAAAAATAGGAAGTATGTGCATTAATAGCTGTTGAGGTCGAGAGAGCAATATAATGCTGATGTGATCATTCATTCTCACATTCGTTTAACTAAGGCACGTTAGTGTGTTTTGCTATTGACGATAGGATGGGCAAGGGCTGTTGGAATTGTTTAAAGTATTTATGGATGCATTTATGAGAAAATTTGCTGTAAGCGAGTTAAGTATGAAGATTGCTGATGAGAGAATATACTGTCTGTTATATGATAATAAAGCTATTATTTTCTCTGAGTGAACATGGTCTAAGGATGATGGTTGCTTGATTGAATGAAATATGCAAGAATAAAGAGATATGCTTCGATGATCAACTATGATATATGAAGATGAGATCTGCATTATGGTCTGAAATACATAAAAATGTTTTGAATGACGAAGTACGAAAGGAAAATGAATGCAAAGGAATTTGGACATTACTCAAAGTGTATATTCTAAACGACTCTAGTATGCGATCTCCTTGTGTGATTTAAATAAGGGCAAATGATATAGAATTGAAATTCACATACAACACTGGTAAATAACAGTAGTTACCAGATGCTCAATTCTGAATAATCTATCTAATCATCTCATCCACATCTGTATATCACGCATTTTCACTCGATATATATAAACATTTCCCAAAAGAATCCTCTGGTTTCAAATCCGGAGAAACAAACTCAATATGCGACTGAAGAGCTCTGGTAACACACATTATGTTTGTTTATAAATATATTAATTATGGAAAAATGCAAAAAATTATAAATCCAATATAATTTGTGTTAATTAAATGAAAAGTGTCGCTTATTGAAAACACACTTCTGGATAAACAGATATCTTGTTTGTGCCCTACAGTAGTTCTAAATACAGGTAGGCCTCGATTAGCGCGAATAATTGGTTCCACGAATTTCTCGCGCTAAGAGTATTAAATAATTGCTTTAAGAATATATTTTATATAACATCGTCGATAGATTTTTAACAAAAATCTATCGACGAAGTTATATAAAATCTTAGAGTTGTCCCATATAGCATTTATAATATCTATGTGCCAATGAGCATTATTCAATTATTTAATATAAAATTTCATAATTTTCACATTATCCTCAGTTTTCATCAAATGGTATGAAGTAATTGCATTAGAGTTTAGAACTCTCAATGTAATTTCATAATATTTTCAGCAAATCAACCTTAAAAAAAATAAACCTAAAATTATAACAGGGTCGGAAAAATTCATGAAAAACATGTTATAAAATTTTATAAAATATTCCAAAATAATATACTTATAAAATTTGAAATATCCCACGAGATGATTCACGAAAAATATTGATACCAACACATCATTTTTGAACTGATGATCTTTTTTATTAGAACAACATCGAGAAAAAAAGATTAAATATATAAATTAATAACAAATCTTCAGAATAATATAATAATATTACGAAAAAAATAATTTTACTTGCGAATTTATTGTTCTAATCATAAAATATTTTTCGCTCTACCTAGAGGGAAAAATTAAATTCAAACTGAAAATAAACAATATAGTATTCGATAAGCTTGATATTTATACATTTATTTCTATTTAAACTATAAAATTAACAAAAAAATATACAAGAAACATTTTTTCAAAACAAGTGAACAGTAAATTGCTATAACTTGTAAACTAATGTTTCAATAACCTTCTATAAAATTAAAAAATAAAATGTGATCTATCGAATGATATATAAAAGTATATAATAATTCCAACGTTGAATAATACTAACAAAATCTATAAAAACGAAAAAAATATTTAAATCAATAACCGAAAAATAAGTTTCTGAAAGTTAAAATTTAAAAAAAATTGAAAAATAATTGAAAAATAATTGAAAGAATATCTGCTAAATCTGTAATTAATGAGCATTAAAAGTTCATTAATTACATTATTATGATAGTTATTTTATTAAAATTAATAATTATAAATAACTAATTTATTTAAAGTCATAAAATAAATGCAATAATATTGATTAGATTGAACATTTTCCAATAGAACAACAAAATATTATAATATAGTATTTTGGGAAGCTCCTGAATATATTAAACAATTGCAGCATGTTGTTTAAAAATTTTTAACTTCTATTTATTTCATTCATTTATATTTTTATTTTTTGTAACATTTTATTA